>VKOC01048676.1:0-17533 GCA_009364415.1 Spea multiplicata | reverse complement strand
ACTGTATACAGCGCTGGGGGGTATATTACTGTATACAGCGCTGGGGGTTATATTACTGTATACAGCGCTGGGGGTTATATTACTGTATACAGCGCTGGGGGTTATATTACTGTATACAGCGCTGGGAGTTGTATTACTATTTTCTCCATGGGACTTCTCTTTTAACCCCTTAATGTCAAAATGCATCGTTTTCAATGGGTTTAGGGACCGCCCATTGTCCTTAAGGGGTTAAAGCAAAATCATTTAATATCACAAAAATCTATATTTTTCAGTACTCAATAACTGACGAGTTACACCCCTTAAGGAGCAATAATTAGCCCGTACCCTCATATTCTAGCGATCAAAGACCCAATGCAAGCTGAGAATATTATATTTATGTACCGGCAGGAGCTGTGCGGAGGTCTGCTGACACTTTCATGGTGCCGGACATGTCCAGGGCGGAATACAAAACTTAAAATCAGGATTTCTATGATGACTTATAATGCCATTTCATGTGGGGTTACCAAAAGTCAGCATAATGACTCGTTTTCAATCATTAAGTGTACTTTATATATCTATATATACACACATACATATATTGCATACACATATATATATATTTTTTTTTATCATGTTTAATAGTGTAATTTTAAAAGTGTTTTGCTACAGAAATTCAAGGTGTCTTTTTTTCACATGTCGTAGGTCATAAATAAGTGCATTCAGTCCCTGCATTGCTGGAGCCTAGGATCAGAGATGCCCCTCATGGCTTACGAAGATTTTTTTTCTTCCAGTTCCTTGCAAGGTTTCTGTCTCTAATAATGTCAGCTATACAGCCAATACGAGCAGGCGAATATGTGAATGGAATGTTATTAAACCTTCCAAAAAAAAAAACCCCAACAACTGGGAAAGTATCACTCTAAGTGCAACTCCTGGATCTTACGGACGCTCTCCAGAACCCACGCCATCACAAAATATGAATTATTTGGTCTAGAGCAATTAGAAATTACCAATATTTCAACACTGTGCGAAAAGATGTCATTAAAACAAAATCCTATTCTTACTCCATTATGTAAAAAGACAGCGCCACCTAGAGGAGATACAGGTGATAGACAGCTAATTCTTAAAATACATTTTTCAGGGCTCACCTTGCAAACTCTGTAATTGTGTTTTACAAAGGATCTGAAATACATACCGGTATATCTTATGATGTCATCACAGTTTATTTTGTTTTGAGCCAATAGAAGTAAACTTCTAAACAATCTTACTTAAAATACTCCATACTACGACCAAATACTAAATATCAGATTGTATTAACCACTTCTGCTGGGAGGCTATTGACAATGCCTTGACATTTTTTTTTGGCTACTGTCAAAAAACAATATATAGTGAGTACCCTAAATCAGCATCATATAATTATTTCTACCATTTCAGCAGGGTGGCTGTTCCACTTATCAACCACCCACTAATAAAGTAAACCGTGGCACACAAAGGGTTACAATTAAAGGAATACTCAGACTGGCATTGATGGCCTGCTCTGATTTTCTCCGCGTTCCCCGCTCCAACCAAACAATGGCTGCCTGAACCAATCAACAACAATCAGCAACCTAACAGTACAGGAGAGATAACTGAACAGGAAGTAAGGAACGCTGCTCCTGCGGTACATAATGCATATATATCGCTTGTTTTAACCCCTAAACGTCATTAAATGACTTTTTTATTGTATAGAACTGTTAATAAAAGTGATTATATGGCTGCCATATTATAAGTACTATATTATTAACGATCATTTTAATCTAAATCCTTGAACGATAGGAAATATTTGGTAGAATCCACATTTATTATTTATATATATCTATATATTTTTATTTATATGTATTTTATTAGACATATCTGTATTTTTAATTATATTTATAGATTTTTATATATTTCTATTATATTTATAGAAAATAAGCTCTTTTTACATTTTCGCCTTTTGTGTACCGTTAAAATCTGTGTGTTACATTGATTGGGTCCTTTCCTTTCATTATTTTCTCCTGATGTTGTCGAGACTCACAAGAGACTCCAAAAAAAAAAAAAGCTTTAATTGGCATATACGGCAAATCCCACAATCTATACATGGCTCTTTTAATTTGTATAGGACAGATTACAGATGAAAGTTTGGTCACCTGCAAGGATCAGTCGGCTTTAAAACATCAAAGGGGAACCAAACAAGATGACAGCACAGTAACAACAAACAAAACGGGGAGGAAAAAAAAAAAGGCGGCCATGAAATCTGACGGCATCTCATGCGGTGCCAGGAAAAGACTCGGAAAGCATAATGTGTCCTGTGACAGAACACGAAGCTTTGTTAATTTTTTAACCCCTTAAAGGGACAGTCTGGAGTCCTGTACAACCCCACCAATGACGAATGCTTGACGACTGCCAAATGGTTCCTCAGGAATCCATTAACGTTGAATGCAGCCCTATATACAGTGTATTCTTGGACGTTTCTATAGAAAACATGACTGCTTAGGCCTATGGCATCCATGCAGATATCAGTAGAATGCCTGTACTTTACACCAGACACGAATATATGGTCAAGGGCTCGGCCGCAGCTTTATTGAACAAATATCCACCACCAGGCCTACTTGAGGGCATCAACCATCTGCCGGCTGGTTTAGCACATCAGACAGTTACACCCAACGAATACACCAAGAGCCCCAAACCAGAGTGTCTCACGAGTCCCTACTGGCTCGGTCTTTCCCATACAGTCACTGGATAGGGAGTAGTTTTTGGTGGCATCCATTCCCTGTCTAGGTTGAGCCCACAGAGACCCATTTTGGCACTCCAGTTAATGCAGCCATCAGGCAAGCTTTATTCACCTATTGGTTGGGTTCTGTATTGCCATTTACGCTGTGAGGAGCATAGAAGCAGCGCAGAGAGTTTCACAGGGAGGCTGGATGGACTTCACTATATTAGGAAATGATTCTGTCTAATTCGATATAAATGTCCCCTTAAATGGACAGCTTTATGCCGCTGACCGCCCCACCATATAAGAATGCTTACTAAAGTACTCTGTAAGTAACCCTAACAGATAAAAATCTGCCTCACCTTAGGTAGAAGCTGCAGCCCTGCAGCTGCTCTCCTTCTCCATGGTCCTGCAATTCCTTCCGCTGATTGTCCAATCAAGAAGCAGCCAATAAGTATCAAGAAAGCTATCCAATTGAAACCAGAGGGGGGGTCTCCGCCGCGAATAGAGCTGGTGGGGGGGGTGCAAACGCAAATGTCGGAGGCCACAAACATTTAAAGGGGCCATGCCACTATCATATGCATGCACGCAAATAATGGCAGGAGTGTCCCTTTAAGGGCCACGCCATAAGAATGGGTCAGAATACAGCCCGCTTTATATTACATATTGGAACGTCAGGGGCGCGCGATTCCGCAAGGTCACACACGGTTGAATCCTCTTTGGAATCTATCATTATGGTTTTTTTTGCGGTCATTGTGGCAATGTCTTTCCACGAGGGAGACCCCCCCACCGCTACATGCTTTTCGGTAAAGGTGCCATTGCTGTTTTAAGAAGCAAACATTTCTGTTCTTTCCTCCGGTAACATTAAACAAAAAGGTTAAGCACCTACTGACAGGAAAGATGTATTTGCAAGTGATTAGTTATATTTCTATCAAACCGTCTGTCTGTGTTCTTCTTTTGATGTTTAAACAAAGCTCTAGACCATGCTGGGATGTATTCTCTGATGTTGATTTAGAGGTAGGACTGAATTCCAAACAGGATCTAGCAGGTAAGCTTGATTCAAAAATACACAGACGTTCCTCCCGCTGGCTGGCATGCGAGCAAAGCCGTATTAGTACAGGCCTCAATCTGTCATGTTTACGAGAGATGTTTTAAAGTCCTACACGACTCGTACACGGATCGGTCTTCGGCACGATGTATAACGCCGTCAGTCAACGCGCGAGGTGTGAATAATAACCTCTCGATATGTATGCGTATATATGGGTTAATGCACGAGGTGTGAATAATAACCTCTTGATATATATGACATATCTGCCGATGGAGCAAATTGGGTGAGTATGGAGAGATGTTGGCCAGCGCCCTACCGGGCATTTTTCCTGTGTGTGCCAGATGGCCATCCAGGCCTGAAGCGCAGTTCAGTTGCACTCGCTTTCTTAGACCCCAAATAGTTAGCTATGACCGTCTTGAGAGTTTCTTGAAGCTGATTTTACATATTATAGTTCCATACAATAAATACACCCATGTAATAGTTTTTACAGATTGAAATAAGCAATATATATATATATATGTATCAGAAACCCATGGCTATACCATAGGAGCATCCTTTTTGACCTCCTGTTCTCAGGCTCTGAATGATTATTCCCTTCCATTAACCTCTTTGCGACCTTAGGATATATTATTAAGTCCTATAAACAGGCCCTAGATGACCAAGGATGTAATGGTACGTCCTATTGTTTTCGCACCGGCGATGGCATTTCCACAGCGAGCACGGGTTACACAGGAATAACTGAAACTGTATGTCCTGATAGCGCTGGAAACAACATTAAAAATGAAACGCCCTCTTGAAACCTCTGATGAGCTCCCCTGCTGGCTGATCAGAGGTACTGAGATCAGCAATGCAGGGCAGTGGAGCACTGTTTACAGATCAGCAGCAGTAGGGATCAAGGTGAAAACACAACGTCCTCCTCTTTTAAAAAATATAATAAAATAAAAATGAAATAAAATGAAAAATGAATTAAATACTTAAACGAACAGTGACATCACCATGACAACATAAGGGGCACCATCCAATTCCAAGAGAGATCCATTAGGTCTTTAAAGACCTCAAGCGGAGATCTAGTCAAAAAAAGCACCTCTTACTCCTCCAAAATAAATTAAATTAAAAAATGCTCCCAATTCAAAAAGTAAAATACTGGACTCCCTTATAAGTTGCATATGGGATATTAGTCTACTAAAGGTATGTTGCTTGTGATAAATTGGGGTATTTTTTGGCACAGTAAAAATGTTTTTTTTCTCATTTTTTGCTGTTTTTGTACATATTATTCACACTAAAATGAAAGACTATTAAGAAAAAGTGGTATAAAGAGAAAGCCCCAGCAGTCCTCGAATAAACAGATATAATTTGTGTGGGAACACTGAACACGGGAAAGGCAAAGGGGGTAAAAACCCCTCTCTCACAAAGGGGTTATGGTATCTCTCCCCTGTTATTATTAATTTTATTATTATGTATTGATTTATACAGGAGGAGAAATGAGAAAACGTATGGATTGTAGATTGACTAGAACATGCTCTATTACATTATTACAGCCCAAAGGCAGGCTTCATTTTCAAATAGATGGAATAATATTTCTGGTCGTAGAATGTAAAGCTCACAAGCCTGAAAAGCCCAGGTCTAAATGTCTCATATCAACAATAATAATAATAATAATAATTACTCTATTAATAAACTCTATTAAGTTCTGCGTGCATATACGGTCTGACCACCAGATGGCAGCATAGAAATCATGCCTATATTTTATTTTTTATCGCATTGTTTATTATGGTGCGGTTAGACACCATCTTATTTTAATCATAGAGAAGGTAAATAGTAAGACTTCGCCAGTAAAGCAGAGAACTGCTGCAAGGTTATAAGAAGACGTCTTTTCCAAGACTTATAAGCAATGGCTATTGCAGGGTTACATTAAAACATCATTCCCTCCATGATATATTTTTAGTGTCCGTGGTTAGTGGCCATCTTGTCGCCCCAACTACGAAGACCCAGTAAAGAGAAGGAGGCCCAAATCCTAGAGGGCATCTAACCATATGCCTGGTATACGTTATCTCTATAAGCGCTCAGCGTATGGCGAGAGTTGCGTGGTTGAGGCTGGATGGTCCCAATATCTCTATGCTTTACCACAGAGAGAGTGAGAAGGGGGTATAAGGGGGTATAAATTATTATCTAGTTCTAAATGTGTAACAATAAATATGAAGCCTAAATATTATAAACCTTTAAAGTTCCTTAATAAATTGGCTAAAGGGTATATCATACTCGCCAACTATCCCAATTTTTCCTTGGACACTTCCAAAATTTGGAACATGTCCCAGGAAATCGGCAGTTGCGTGCGTCGGGTGCAGGGCCGTTTGAGGAGATCCCTCTAACTGGCTCAAAATTAAGGATCCTATAGACTGGAAATGTCTACGAACATGAAGGGTGCATTTTTTTTGTTCAGCTCGAATACCGAACATACGAACATGGCGTCGGCAAAACGTATAAGAATACGAAGACAAACAACACGAAGAATCTTTGCTTTCATCTTCGTTTACTAATCTCCCTGGTCCCTTCCCCATCTAGCCTACCTTATCTACGCGGCATCGCAGGGGTTAACGGGAGTGGAACTCCGTAGGTTCGCCGTGAGGAGTTATAGGGCCAATTGGTTGATGCTAGAGGAGGCCCCTGCCGGCAACCAATAGTGTTGCTCCTGACGGCGAACCTACAGATTTCCACTCCCATTAACCCCTGCGATGCTGCGTAGATAACAGGTTCGCTGTCAGGAGTTAAGGTCCATGAGAGCGACTCTATTGGTCGCCGGCAGGGGCCTCCTCTACCATCAACCAATTGGTTGATGCCAGAGGAGGCCTCTGCAGGCGACCAATGGAGTTGCTCGCATGGATCTTTAACATCTGACGGAGGAACTTGGCCTGGGGAGAACATGGTCTCCCCGCTCCAAGAATTAAAGATACATACGAGTGACTATATTGGTCGTTCATACGGAACTTTAACTCTACGAGTGGGAAGACCAGTGGTCTCCCCCGTCCAAAATTCAGCACCAGGATTTTAAAAGTCTGTACGACCAACTTTTTTGGTCGCCAGTAGGGGGCTCGTCTGCCATCAACCAATTGGCTGATACTAGAGGAAGCCCCTGCCGGCGACCAATAGAGTCACTCTTATGGACATTAAACTCCTGATGGCGAACCTACGGATTTCCACTCCCGTTAACCCCTGCAATGCTGTGTAGATAACGGGAGCGGAAATCCGTAGGTGACTGGATATGGATGTGAGTGTTTGGGTGTGTCTTTTAGTGTGAGTGCCCTTTCCAGGTCAGGCTGTGGATCCTTCCCTTTCTGCAATGACCAAAAACTTGGTGTGCCTTCAATAACTTGTAGTATCTGTGGCCATATCCGATGGAGTTCATCTGTGTCTGTAAATTGATGCTGCTGCTGCAGCATAACTGTTATTTTATTTAATTAAATTAATTAATCTCAACTTCCTTAGTATAGAGCCACTCTTTTTGTAATATTTAATATATTATATTAATCAGGGCCGGACAGAGAAAGTCCCGGAAATAACCGATTCCCTCTTGGACCCCCTTACCTCACCCACAGCTTTTTTCCTATCTGCCCCTTTAAAGCTGCTCTCCCTGCACGCCATGGGCCCACAACTTACATCTCTGGTGTTTGTACGCTGTGTGAGCAGCCTTGCTTTTACAGTGGGGTCACTTAACATGACCCCACTTCATTCCTGCCTCCCCTTGCCAGTCCAAAATTATTCACAAAGGGCCAGTCCTTTGTGAACAAGTTTGAAGCGGCCCCATAGCAGCAAGAACGAAGCGGTAGTTCTACTTATCTAATCACTTTTGCTTGTGCATTGGCGGCCATGGCCACACGTATAATTAGATGGCTGGCCCCAATGGCGGACAAACAAATGATGGCGAGGCGGCACTTTAAGGCCAGCATCAGGCGGTCAGATATGCTATGATTTTATCCTCCCAGAATTTGCCTGGTGTTCCATGGCCAGACATGCAAATGCCAATTTAGTAAAAACATCAGGAAATTAATTATTATCTATAAGAAGTTGGCCTATAGTTATTAATAAAATTATAAATAAATTGTACAGTCCTATTTTTATGTGTAAAGGAAATTTGTTTCCAGTTATAAGCTTCTTTTGTATAATCGTGGAGTACATTTTAGGCTGAATTTGTCTTTTAATGTGGAGTTTTCACTCTGCTTTGTAGTTAAAGAGCCATAATTAATCCCACTTAATGCCGCGGATTAAATTAATCTTCATTTATATGAAAAAAAAAGACTTATGTAGAATTAGAATTTTATAGTATAATACACCCATTCAAAATTGTTGGAAATTCTGTCGACAAATTGATTACTACTCAACGAGGGTGGATAATAGGCATCAGTAGACAAAGTGACGGAAATGTGCTTTTATATTTGAATTATACGAACAAATTGTGCTTGTTTAATTAACATGATTTAAGATAACTGTTTAAAATAAGCAATCCGGAACGGCAATCCCGAAACCCCCAATCACAGAAAAATACAGGTATATTCAAAGGCTGTTGAACACATATATATATATATATATATATATATATACACACATACATACACATATATACATACACACACACATATATATATACTATATATATATATATTATATATATATATCTATAATATATATATCTATATATATATATACTATCTATATATATATAGATATATATATAATATATTGTATAGCCCCCAATACTCCCAACTTTGACCATAAATGCTGGCTCTCTTGGGGGACAGACGAGAGAGAGGGGGACATGATAGAAACATTTAAATACATAAAGGGATTTAAGTACAGGAGAGATATTTTATAGGATGTATACTGAGAGGGTGGCAAATAAATGGAACAGCCTCCCAGCAGAAGTGGTAGGGCAAAAGGGGCAAACAGATATAGTGGGATTCTGCAGAATCACACCAAGGCAGACACCATGAAAATTTAAAGGGACCACACAGCTATCATCTGATGGCTGGAGTGTCCCTTTAACTTCCTCGTCCCAAACTTTATTATGTATGATGTGTTCATATTTGCTGAAAAAAATATAAAATAAAATGTTCTGATACATACTGATTTTAAGAATATCATTCCTTTCCTCTGCTTACCTAGCATTACACATCAACAATAAAAGACAACCTATAACACAACGAAGCTCCTCCACTATTATATATTCACAATCACATCGCAGGTATACAAGCAGCTACCGAGGGAACTGATCACTTGGAAAGAAATCCTTGCAAATACTTCCTACATAAGTTCATTATCATTTTCCTCTGTGCCTTCAGAGTTTATCCAAGCGCGTCAGCATGAGATATGGGGGTTTTGAAGACCCCAGATACTTACCCTACCCGATCTTACATCGGGGGGGGGGGAGGATTTTGACTTTGCATTCCTTGTCAGTGATATTTTTCTTCCAATATTTCTCCCACGTGCCCTTTAAGCTGGATTCTAGAACCTCTGTTTAATCTTTACATTGATTTCTCCAGGGCCGCCAATTAAAATGACAGAAGACTTAGAACCAATTGGCCTTTCAGTATCTCGACGTATAATAATGAGATGTGCTTAATATCATGATCCCTGGCACAGTATTATAATAAAACGTGTATTCCGACGGGTTTTATTCTGATGTTACCCTGCGTCTGTATTTTATAACCTTTTGCAACTATTCATAAAGTAGAGCAGGCTCACACAACTTTATTAATACACAAAGGGACCAGGGACGTGGGCATGGATATATTTTGGGGGTCACTCGGTGCTATCCAGTAGCCAGTAGACTCCCAGATACGTGCAAATTCACTGTATTGGAGGATGGGGGAGAGGACGTCACTGCAAGCGCCACCATGTTGTCCGAGTTCAAGTTAAGGCAAAATTATGGCGCTTTCGGCGGTGTCTTCTCCCACTATTGAGGATCGGGTAGAGGACGTCACCGTAAGCGACGCCATTTTGGAGAAAGTATGACCGTGGAGATGCGGACGAAGATAGCGGATTGAAGAGAGAAGATAAAAAGATAGAGAATGCGGAAGTGGAAGTGGTTTTAGAAAGCCTGAGAGAGAGAGACCAGGCAACAAATGTCGTTCCCAAATCAAAAATGCCCCCAAATTTTGGGCCAAACCAAATGGGCAGGGAACGAATGGGCCAAAAACTAACCAAAAAGTGTGTGCGAATTGTTTTAGCCTATTTGCACATGTCTAGCAGCCACAGAGTTCTGGGTAGCTGGACCTGGATGTCCTCAGATAGGCTTCCATGCTAGCAGGGTCGTATTTACTGTTGGCGCTGCCCTAGCCCTGACATCATATCCCAGCATCTCTTGATGCGGTCGGGTCGATGGATGCTACCGGTCGGTACATTGAACTGTTGTAGAGATCAGAGATCTCGCCTGTAAACGGTTCATTGAGTGACAGCACACCAGGGCGACCTAATTGCCCAAGAGGACGATCTTCTGCCCCTCGGTTTGGCAGCAGTGAGACTCCCACCTGCCCTAGCCGGCATAAGTAGCACAGGTTCATTTATTGTATAGAACTGTAAAAATTACAATCTCGAGAGGTCTTCCTTAACATGCGATATTGAATTAACGGTTATTTAATGATGAATGTAGACAAAAAACATAAGTTCCAACTCTCATTCGTATTACAAAGAAGGAAAAAATACCTTATATAAAAAAAATACAGAAAACAGGGAACATGAAAGAACAGATGCGGCTTTTGATGAACGGGGCTTTAAAGGGGTTTTAACCGCTCGGTGTTTTTTTGTGAATGATAAATTACATTTTTCATGTCCATCTGCTCTTTTATCTATAAAGTGCTCCTTATTTTCCTAGATGCATTGGCTCACACTTTGCTAATGAAGCTAATTTATTAGTTTTGTTATTTATATTGTTCGTTATTCTCAGCCCTTTCTGCATCAAGTAGTTTTGTTAATTAAAATGAAATAATATTATCTGCGTTTGCAGTTTTCTATATATTTATCAATGCTATCGCAGTTTATTAATTTCATTATTTACGTAAATAAAAATCTTTGTATTTTTTAAACACCTGCTTGCGCTCCCTGCTTATTTCACAAAATAAGAAAAAAAATTATTTTAAATCTTTTTTTTTTTTAAATTTTAAGTATTATTTCAGATTTGTTTTCACTCCAGTAATTAAATCAAGTTGTTTATATTGTTTTGTTAAGCCTATTACATTATATTTTATATTTATACTAGGCTCAGGGCGGTGCAAAGATTTTTGCCACCCTAGGCAAAACATAATTTTGCCGCCCCCCGGCTCCACCCCACAAGCCCCCCTTTGCCACACCCACTTATACCCCTCCTCTGTTAATGGTGCCGCAGCGCTCCCATAAGGTCCTCCTAACTGGCTGACTCGCTCCCACTCCTCCCCACGCTTACTGAATGACCATGGCTGGCCTAGGCTTCACCCAAGGCAGGGTCACCAGTGGCCCCCTAGGCTCTATTCTTATTGATGATCGCTGGGATATGAGATCATACCCCGGAAATCTGGCACATCGGGCAAATGCCCAATGAGCTATTGGCCAACAGAGCCACGTACACAGCGTCTGGTGCTGCAGCGTACTGGATATGCCTGGCTGCATGCTCCGAGAGCTTATAAATGTAGCGTGCCACCAACAAGGCAGCCCGTCGTTGGACCTAGTAGCCAAACAGACCTACTTCAGCTCTATGTTGTTGCTATTGTAACTACCATACCCAAAATATTTATTTTTTTAAAGAAAATACACAAAACTTGATTTTGGCTCAAGTCATGTAAGTTGACCAATATGTCCCCACCTTGTTTTGGGGTGGAAAATTCCATTTGCAGGCATATCCCACATTAACGTACGCAAACAGGGGAATGGTCTTAAAGCGGAGCATGTCTGTACTTTGTCAATATTTTCCTTTCTAATAACTTATTTCGAATTCTCGTAAGTTTACTAGCATTATAGTTTTTTTGGGGAAGTTTTTTCAATTTATTCACAAAGCAGAGCCTGTTAAAGCATCTTCTTCATCTTTACAGAACTTCCCATTTCATAAAATCAGGCCTTTTTAAAACAACTTGATCTTCGAGCGGTGACAGTTACTATATATCGGTAACACAGGAAAAAAAAAAAAAAGGCTGAGTTCTACGTCGGAACAAGGGAGTGAAAGGCTTTTGAAGAACAAGAGAACGTATCATTTTCTCGGATGCAAGATTCTATGAAGAGGCAGCCATCCCGTGGTCTCATGAGTGAGAAGCAAAGACTAACCTGGGGAAAAAGCTATCCTTGCCGCCTCGTTTTAGAAAAAGATTTCAAGGTACGTATGTTGTGAGGCAGGAAGGTCGGTGGGTTTTAGGTCACTGTGGTCAAGCAGTGGAAGGATAAAAGTGAACATTAGCATTTTAGTGATGGGGGATAGACATTAAACGGTGGTTAAAAAACATTGTCGAAGAAGTCGCCGTATGTCGCAATGATGTGAAGAATCTTGAAAAATGCACAGGAACGTTCCCGTTGGTTAATGATTTTGAAGAAAGAGGACCGTTTCATGTGACGTGCACCAGGGGCGGTTGTCAAAGAGCATATAATAATCTAAAACTGTTTTAAAGTCTGGGTCATATAGAGGTGGACGAGAGCGAGCTGTAGGCAAACTGGCTGGGATGTCTGAAGCATATCTATAGTGATGTTTGAGGATTTTTAGCTTTTGCACCTTTCCAAGAGCCTTCTAACACACCTGTAAATAAGAATATGAAAAGCTATTTCTTTTGTTTATATAATAAAAAATATTAAGTCTGATGGATGAGTTTGGCAGATGCCAGGAGGATATTACCCACTGGAATGCATGGCGCCTACTGTAAAGTTTGGTGGAAGAAGGATAACGGTCTGGTTTGGGCTCTTTGATGGGCAATGTTAATGCTCCAGCACGCCAAGACATTTTGCACAACGCTCTGCTTACAACATTGTGGAAACAGTTTGGGGAAGACATTTTCATGACCGTGTGCCAGCGCACAAAGCAAGGTCCATAAAGACATGGTTGGATGAGCTTGGTGCGGAAGAACACACACAAGCCCATCGAACACCTTTGAGATGAACCGGAATGGAGATTGTGAGCCGGGCGTCTCGTCCAACATCAACGCCGGACCTCACAAGCGCTCTACTGGATGAATAGACAAGAATGCCCACATAAACACCCCAAAATATTGTAGGACGTCTTTATATAAATGCCATAGTTTCATGGTATCTGCACTCCACTTGTGAGAGGAGGGGCTCCAGAAGCTGCTTAATTAGATTAAATGCAAATGCCATATAGAATCATAGTACCCGCCGGCAGATCGGCCCCATTCAGCCCAGCTCTATTCTGACCGGTTTTCCTGCTGTAAAGACTCAAACCTTAATCAGACTCAACCCCCTGCAATGGGGGTCCCGGGCAGCATTGCCTGGAACCAGAAGTCTGAGTGAAGGAGGTCTCAGCCAACAGGCCCTCCTTCACACCAACCCATTGTGAGATGCAGCCGGCACCAAGTATGTCTGTGTGACTGTGTGTATGTTACTGTGTTTGTCTGTTTAGCCGATTCTGCTTATGTCTGGTGATGGAGGGGTAAATACTCTGAATCTGCTCATGTCTTTAATTAAAGTATATTATTAAATCTGAAATCAACATGGTTCCCAAGGCTTCCTAATATTTATTATATAATATTATATGTGAATCAGTGTGTATGCGAGATATACATATAATCAATTGTGTGTTTATATTATATAAACATATATATATATATATATATAAAATGTATCTATGTATGTGATATATATATAGATATATATATCTATAGATATATATATCTATAGATATATATATCGATAGATATATATATATATATATATATATATAATATAGGACTGTGTGTGTAATCTCATCCGCTTCATAGTGAATGGCAGAAATAAAATGTGGTCAGCCTAGTGGCTGGTCTCGTCTTAGATTCAAGAGCCATATGCCTATCACATGCATGTTTAAATTCCCTCACTGTATTAGCTTCTACCACTTCTGCTGGAAGGCTGTTCCACTTACCTACAACTACATCATTCTAAAAGCCACAGATCTGCCCTCTTACTAATTACTCGGACGTACCAGCCAAACTATTTATTCATTCCCTGCAATCCTGTTACCTTAAAAAAAAAGGGAAGAATCTGTTTCACATAAGAATTGTATTTACATCTTCTTAACCCAATGGCATTTCGCATTTTACATCTATTTCCTCTGTAAAGTATTTTACTTGTTAACAACATGCTATAAAATGAGGTGTCTGCCCCTTTTATGTTTCGTTGTACAAGTGGAGTGAATTAGATTTTTTATCAGATCAAATCATTTTATCTGGTCCACTAGAGAATCCATAAAAAATGGTATCATATCAACTCTCAATTTTTTTAGCTCCAGGCTAAACATGTTTAGCGGAGTTACAGCTGTCTCCTCCTCGCTTTTTACCGAGATGCATTATTATCTATGTTTTTCCGATGCGGCGTCTTTGAACTGTTTGCTTCTGTAGCCAGCGCATGTTAATTCAAGGCGGCATTTTATAGAAGAGGTCCAATAATTTATGAACGCAGAGGCGTAATAAAGCACTGGAAGTGTTTCTGCTTTAAGGGTTCAATATTTATTTTATCCGCTGCCCTAACAATTTAGGGACAGAAGAATTCCTCTGTGTTTTGTTTTTAATAGAACTCTAGAATATATGAATATATATATATACACACACACATACACTCACAGGCCACTTTATTAGGTACACCTGGTCAATTGCTTGTTAACACAAATAGCTAATCAGCCAATCACACAGCAGCAACTCAATGGATTTAGGCCGGTAGACGAGGTCAAGACAACTTGCTGAAGTTCAAACCAAGCATCAGAATGAGGAACAAAGGGGATTTCAGTGACTTTGAACGTGGCGTGGTGGTTGTTGGCAGACGGGCTGGTCTGAGTATTTCAGAAACTGCTGATCTGCTGGGATTTTCACCCAAACCATCTCTAAGGTTTACAGAGAACAGTCCAAAAAAGAGAAAATATCCAGTGAGCGGCAGTTGTGTGCACAATAAATGTCTTGTTGATGTCAGAGGAGAATGGGCAGACTGGTTTGAGATGACAGAAAAGCAACAGTAACTCAAACAACCCCTCGTTACACCCAAGGTCTGCAGAATACCATCTCTGATGGGCTACAGCAGCAGAAGACCCCACCAGGTGCCGCTCCTGTCAGCTAAGAACAGGAAACTGAGGCTACAATTCGCACAGAATCACCAAAATTGGACAATAGAAGACTGGAAGAACGTTGCCTGGTCTGATGAGTTACTTCCAGCAGGATAATGATCCGTGTCACAAAGCTCACATATCTCAAACTGGTTTCTTGAACGTGACAATGAGTTCACTGAACTCCAACGGCCTCCACAGTCACCAGATCTCAATCCAATAGAGCACCTTTGGGCTGGGGTGGAACAGGAGATCCGCATCATGGATGTGCAGCCGACAAATCTGTAGAAACTGCGTGATTCATCATATCCATATGGACCGAAATCTCTGAGACATGTTTCCAGCACATTGTAGAAAATCTGCCACGAAGAATGAAGGCAGTTCTGAGGGCAAAAAGGGGCCCAGCCCAGTAGTAGCAAGGTGTACGTAAGTGGCCGGTGAGTGTGTATATATATGATGCCTTCTTCTTATTGATAAAGTCGGACTTCCACTGTTCCAAAATTGTATATATTTCACAGCGCTATATACTCTATATAAGCCCATGTTTTTGTGTTTACGGATTAAAAGAAGCCCACCCAAGAACTGGAGGATCATTTTTTCCAGTGAAGTTATCTCTACCTATTGTTAAGTTTTTGACTCACTTTCGGTTATGAATTGTGGCTTCCCGTAGGTAAAATACTGTCTACTAGACATGTACAAATAGGCCAAAAATGATTCCGACACATTTTTTCGGTTTGTGTTTTGCCCATTAATGCAATGAATTACATTCCCTGCCCATTGGGTTCAGATGAAAATAAGGGGGGGGGGCCTCGCATTTTTAATAACGGAACTAAATTCATTCACTCATGTTCACTCTCTCACAAGCTGTCTATGTGTTTCCCTACCTACTTCCGCATCTTCTTGTTCTTAGTTTTCTATCTTCTCTCTTATCTTCATCTTGCATGAACTTCCACTTCTGATGATGTCCTCTTACCTGGTTGGAGGATCAGGCATAACCTGGCACTAACTTTCGCTTAAAGCATGGTACCTAAACGTGAACTTCTGCCCAAACTGTAAATTTCTGTAAATTTACGATTCGTACAAATCCAAATGCACAAATCTACTCTCTACTAAATGGTTCCCAAACAATTACACAATGTTTTGGACAGCCAATTAGCAGACCAAAGCTGGTTTCAGGAAGCTGTTACAGAACAGAACATTTACGTATTGTTCCCATCAAATAATAGAGGAAAAGGGACTAGTCTATGAAAAGAATTAGGTAAAAATATGGCCATCTCTGAAGATGATGGAAGCCCATTTCCTGTGAGTAATTTTGAATGCAAGAGGCATGGTCAACACACCGCGTAGTGCGGCTCTGACACTCCACGGTATTCAAGAAGTCACAAGAGAATCGAGATGGAACAAACAGAATAAGGGAACAAACAAAAAAAAAAAAAACTTAAACAATGCTGACATCTACAAAAAAAAGAAAAAGTCCTGAATCATATCAATAAAGATAAGAACACTCATTAAATATCTATGAACCAGCAGCAGTGTCCTAGATACAGTGGACACTACGGTAACTTAATACCAATAAGAGGAAAGATATTAAATAGAGGGACCCAATAAACTGCCATGCCTCGACCAGCTAGGATTAAGACTTTGTCCCACAGACGTGTTCTCCCATCCAGTGCGGATGCAATCTAATTGCTATTAAGTTATAACCCAGGAAATTATGACTTTGCCTTCTCATTCTTTAAAACAATTATTGGTGTTTCAACCTACTATGTCTTCTCTTGCTTACGACCGCCATCTATTCAGCTTTTTCAACCTCATTTTATCCAAAATACTCCTGACGGACTCTTCTTCCCGACTGGCATCTTTGCTATAAGAGGGTCTCCATCAGCCAGACATTTCTGCTGTTCTGTAATATACCCCTTCCAATTAGTAGATTATCTGTGGATTGTCCTGTGTCTCCTTGTCTTTTTTCACTCATCTTTCCACCCAGCTCTTTGTTTTTCACCTCTTTCCGTCTACATGGTAACCTTCTAATCATGGCATTATCTAGCTTATATACGCTACATGGACAAAAGTATTGGGTCCCAACAGGGACTTCGTTGATATAGCACTCTAAAAACACAGACATTAATACATATATCATAGTTTGCAGCTATAACAGCTTCCACTCTTCTGGTAAGATTAGGGAGATTTCCTGTGCAGTGCAGGTAAGGGGGTGGGGAGGGAGTTTGAATGAGTATGCATGATTGAGGGAATGAATCTGAATTAATGAGTATATGAATGAGTGTGTGTGTGTGATAGCATGGATGTGTAAGTGCTGGAACCTAGGCATGATGGGCCTGTGATTGCTGTTAGCAATCACACTCCTATCATGCCAAGTCAGCCAGTACATGCTGAAACCTAGCTAGCTGCCCCCCTTGTGTAGTGATGCTGCCAGCAGTATGAGGTCTGCACATCACTTACAGCCACCCTGTACCAACGTGTATTGGCTGACTTGGCATGATAGGAGTGTGATTGCTAGCAGCAATCACAG
>VKOC01048674.1:0-11914 GCA_009364415.1 Spea multiplicata | reverse complement strand
AATGGAGGCCTGCACTTCCTTCTCCAACTGAGCCTTCCCCCTCCTGCACTAATGGAGACCTGTACATCCTGCTCCAAAGATGGCTTCCCCTTCCTGCGCTAATGGAGACCTGCACTTCCTGCTCCAACGGAGCCTTCCCCCTCCTGCGCTAATGGAGACCTGCACTTCCTGCTCCAACAGAGCCTTCCCCCTCCTGTGCTCATGGAGACCTGCACTTCCTGCTCTGATGGGCCCCCATAATGAGCTGTCACTCCAGCATACAGGGCAGATCCCGAGAGTTCCCCAGCATGGAAGTAAACCGTTTCAAGATAGGGATTCATTCTACGTATATTGGGGGCATTGCTTACGGACAGGCTAAAGTATGGGCTATTTCAGCCCATGCGCGGATACTGTCAACAGCACTTAACCAAAAAACATTACATTTAAGCCTCAAAATCAGTAGACTCCCAGACTCTTAAATTAATAACTTTTATTAGCCTGTAATGAAGATTCCATGCAGCGACTCGCCAAATGTGTTACCCAAATGGCTCTAATACCCATTCTCATGGAAACCTTGAGTTAATGGCACACATAAGTCATCTGAATTCAAGCAGGGGTATCAACCATAACACACTGGAGCAAAAGCTCCCATCTGGAGTATTATATATATGATCACAGCGGGGTAGAATAGGAAGGGGTCCGTTCCAGACTGTATTACCTTGACAATCTGCCCCTTTACCCTGAGATTGGGACAAAAACCCTGAGAATTCCCAGTTATGCGTATAAAGCACCCTTTAGAAACCTTTACACATACAACCGCTTTTGAATCCACAGGATTGACTCTGGTTACATCTGATCGTATTCTGGCTGGCCGAGCGTTGTGGGAGCTGTAGTCCCAAGCAGCTGCCTCGATAAATATTTCTGCTCTTCGGGTGTAAACCTATTATAGCAGAACGTACGCATCGTGACATATGCTACGACAGAAGAATAAACGTCTTTAATTCCCTTCTCTTTTTTCCAGGCAGCGCCATCACTCCGAATTACGTGGATAACTCGTCCTCCAGCGTGTCTCCCTGGTGTACGTGTAACACGAGTGGAAACCGACAGCAGGAGTGTGAAAACTTTTTACACCTCTTCACGGATAACATCTGTCTCCGTGAGTATACAACGCGCGTTCCGGGCTTTCATGACAACCGCGCCGATGTTCTCGCAGCCCCTCGGGGGACGTCCGGGGCATTTGCTGCTCCAAAAAAAAAAAAAAGCAAAGGCCAACGTAGCTTGTTTGATTTTTAACTCTCTGCATGATAGAGACATCAAACGATCCTTCTAGAACACGGCTTTCTAGAAACCATCAAGGCCTTTTCGGAAAAAAAATGGACGGTTTCTAAATTTATCTAAGAAAAAGCCCAGAATTGCTCCATGATTACATTTGACAGTTAAGTAGAAGAAGGAAAGGCGGCTATTAAAATGAAAATAACCGAAGGTGATTGTCAGCATCAAATGTGTGATTCCTTCCCGGTCTGAATATAAAAAGTAAAAGAGTGAACCTGTGAATGGAAACGTAAAGAATATTTTTTAATGTATATATATATATATATATAACGCTATATATAATTATATATATATATACCTTAATATATACCTTAATATATATACTGTATATATAATAATTCCATAGCAGATATATAACTTCAGTATTAAAATTAAATGAAAACAATTAAAACTTATATAAAAAAAATAATAAATTATTTCTCCCATATTATTTAATTTTCACATAAAATACCAGATTATTCCAGATTATAGTCATGGGAATAAATTGCCAGAGAATGTAAAAGCGTACATTTTCTCATATATGCTCCATTCACTCATTGTTTATGCCCCGCCCATTTACTATGGTCATACCTAAACCCCACCCATTCTCCACCCAAGTCCCGCCCACAATGCCTTTTTAATGACTTTGTTTTTGGGGGTTCGCTGCAGGTTGGCAGAGAGCTTTGGGCGAGCGTAGAATGCTCTGATGTGCACATTATAACATTTTCCATGTTTTTATTATAATTTTAAATACCGTAATATAACACAACCATTGATTCTGACAACGCTCATGTAAATGCCTGAAAAGGTCCATGGATTTTGCGTACCAAATCAGATCGGCTTCTCCTCAGGACCTGTCCGCGGGGCAATGTGTAGAAATAAAAAGAGGTTTTTTTTACACTATGTCAATCATGCAGCAGTTTCCAAGTCACGGCAGACAGAACCTATAGGAAGTATATATACGTCACATTTCAGAGGAAAGCTTTTACACATAGTTTAAGACTGAGGAATAGAACAATCCCCTCCAATTTGTCTGTTCTTGTCTCAAAAAAGTAGATTTTTACTTTCTGTATAGGTATGTCGGTTTTGGATTTCTTAAAATATTTACTCCTCCCTATAGAAAGTAAATCTCTTCTTTTTTTCCATTTTTTTGGACAAAAGTACGGTTTTGAGCCAATATATCTTGCAAAACACAATAAACCATAACAAATGCAATAACTATACTATAATATTATTATTTTTATACTATATTATGATTACGGAATTATTTTTTTATATCATTATTATTTTATTTATACAGTATATTTTATTATATCATTATTATTTTTACTATTATTATATATTAATTACGAGTATTAATTTATTATTATATCATTATATTATTATTATTATTATATTACAGTATTATTTTTATTATATCATTATTTTTATTTTTACTCCACTGTAAGTTTTTAGGAAAGTTTAGGAAAGTTGACAGCAGCAGCTGCGTAGAAACCACCAGGCTCCAGCGACGTCTGGAGAGGGGAAAAAAGATTAATGGTTTGCATTTCCCATTCTGATTCAATCATTGGCCTCTTTAATGGCGCTGGCAATCAGGACTAAGCTACGTTCCCTCTGTTTTGGAGTCCGGACATCTGATCAAGCGCTCACAAAACTGATTCTCCTGCAGGCTGGCTAATGACCGTTAGGAACAGTTTTTATGCCGTGCCCTCTAGCTAAATTTATTGTCGTTTAGTTTGGTTGGAAATATTTGCAGAAAGACTCGAGCTTCTCCAAAATATATATTTTTTTAAATATTTTCAAATCAATGAGGTAATTAATAGTCTTTAATGGTCTGATCGATAATTTCGGCATTATTGTTCCGACTCTTTTTCTGCTTTAGAAAACGCCATTCATGCTTTTGGAAATGGGACAAATTTAAATCCGGCGATGAATCCATCTGTTGTTTCCACCACGCCATCACACAAGGAAGAAACAGGCTTAAACTGTTCTACTCCTGCCATTGAAGAGATCATTCCTATCCAGGTGCAGCCAACAAAGGTAGGTAGATCCTGGACACAGAAGCCACCAGATGTCCCATGTGGGTAGAGCGTGAATGTATGGCTAATTGTAGGGGTCTGCGTCGGGAAGAGGAAATAAAATTCAACGCAAGACAGACAAAGGTATTAAAAGACATGAAGTAGTATGGAATTAACACATTAAATATAGATTCCTTCTATTCCATATTTATGAAGACCATGGTATCTATCCTCAATGCATTAAGTGTAGCTCACAGAGAGACTTGTCTAAGGGCCAGCCTTGCCCCTTGTTAGTTGTTGAAAGGTAATGGGCAGTGTGGCAGTGGAAGTTAAAACCCCAAGGGACTACTAGAAGCTCTTTTGTTGGTTCTAAGAGGTGGCCAACGAGGTAGTGGTGGGGTGTCAATTTGTAGAGTGTCAGCTTGGAGTAGGCTGGACGTGTTGATGGACATTTAGTTGTGTTCAGATTGCTTGAACAGTTAAGTATTGAGATTTTTACAGATGTAAAAATAAGCAGCCTGGATGGGTTAAAATTCTACCATTCAGTTTATTTATGGAGTACTGAAGGGTGAATTCCATTCATGGTCCTCTGTTCTAACTGTTGTATCCAGTATTCTCTTCTAAAAGACCAAATCAATAGACCACCAACATCTTACTGAGTGCTTTCAGATTTGAAAGCTTCCACTTATGGGCTGATTCCCCCTGGGAAAAAAGGGCAAAAAAAATTATGAGTAAATCCCAGGTTTATCTCTTTATGCCCCTATTTTCAAGATTGTGTGTACATCTAGGTATGTTAGCCTTTTTTGTGTTGTTATGTTAGTGTGTGTGTGTGTGGGTAAGTGTATTTTTGTGTCTGGGTATGTTAATGCGTGTAAGTTAGTGTGAGAGTCTGTGTGCGTGTGTGTTAGTGGCTTTAGCTTTGTTAGTGTGCCTGTCTGGTTGTCTTAGTGTCTGGATGTGTGTGTGTTAGTGTTTGTTAGTGTTAAATGTCTGATTGTGCTAATGTGAGTGTCTGCATATGTGTTAGTGTTAGTGTCAGAGTATACTAGTATTTGTGCCTGGGTGCATGTGAAAATGTGTGCATGTGTGTCTAGTTGTGTTAGTGTGAGTGTCTGGTTGTGTGTGTTTGCATGTGTTACTGTGTCTGGTTGTGTTAGGGTGTGGATGTGTCTGTTAGTGGATAGTATCTGAGCACATTATTGTATGTTTCGCTGTGTGTATGTGTGTTAGTGTTGAGTGTTTGTGTGCATGTGTGTAAGTATGAGTGCCTGGGTGTGTGTGATGAGGCCAGGCTCTGCACCAATGGAATTGTATAAATCTAGGACGTATGCCGTATGGACGAGCCGCATCTCTTTAATCTGGAAAGGTTAGGCTAAAAAGTAAAAACCATAACATAAATCCCATTTTGTTTCTAACTTTAGGTCACAAGACAGGAACCTTTTTTACCGGGATCCAATCAGATCAAGTCCGAGGTCTTGAATTCTATGGCTCCGTTCCGCTCCTTGGGTTTGGCCAGTCTGGGATGTCCCTTGATCATTCTTACACTTCTACAGACTGTCGTGTGAACTCAACAACCGAGTGTCCCGAGTTTCTTTCCCTCAAAAAGAAAAACAAAGGAAGGAGATCAGACTTTTATCTTTTTATCTAACAAATTTGTTTGTTTTTATGTTAATTCACGGTAACCCTAACAGTCTTCATTTAGATTTCTGTCCTTTGGATTGTTTTGGTTTTTTTCTTCATTAATCAGAAATGTATCTTCGAATCGTGACAGTGGCTTCTGGACGCGTTTCAAGACAAAGCCACACGACATTGCGTGAAGTTATAGAGTTGTCTGGAAGATTGGCATTCTATTTTTATTTTATAAAAAATTTTTTTTTTTGCTGGCCGCGTCGAGGCAAATCCTACGGAGCTCCGGAGACAGACAAGAGACAGGTTTGTAATGGGATTCCGCGGAGGACAATGATATGAATTATTGATATGGTTTAATCTAAAGAAAGTGGATTCCCACCTCGTGATACGATGTTCTTAAACTCAATTGTATGTGAGAAATGCATTCACAATGTAACAAACCTGTTTGCATTATTCCGAACTTACTTTCTACGTTTAGTGGGGGGGGGCGAGAGAGGGATTTATCCAGGTAAATAATCATATATATGCTTCATCCGCCATTCTAAAACAAAGAAGACGAGAAAGACGGCGGCAAGAAGAATCTCCCGAGGTATTTATTTCGGGTGAATCATAATTCAAGAACATCAGAAGTGTTTCCTCGTCCGTACCTTTCGCGTCAGGGAAGCGTGAGCCCCACGCCAGAGACGCCCCCCCAGCCCAAGATCAAAATTCTAAGCAGAACTATAGCCCAATCACTTTGGACATATATAATATAAAGCTCCTTAATACTTGAATCATAAATTACAAAAAAAAATAATAATAATCCATTTTTTATTCTTCACTGACAGTAATATTGGTTGTCCACTCTTTTTTTAATTTTTCTTCCTTTCAGTTAAATATACATTAATAAAAAAAATAAGAATCAATAATGCAGTATAACATTTTTATTTTGGTACTGTTAACACCATTAAATCTATTACAACAATAGTATTTAGTCTGTTGTCAATATTTTTATTAATTATATGTTAATATATATAAATATAATATATATATATATATAACATATACATATATATATAAATATAATAATATATAATAGACAAATAGATATATAGATATGATGCATTAAGATTCGTACAAATTATTTGTCTCTTATATAAAATTGCCATTTCGTTTATAATTCAATAATGTAAAAACAGAGAGATGGGCACACCAAGGGGTTTATTTTGTGTTATATTTTTTTCACATCTCTCAACTCACTCTTACTTGACTCTACTCACACTCTCTCTGCTTTAATACAGGCCTCCCCGAGTGGTTCTGCGGCAGGGCGGAGCCTACGCACACACCATCTCCCCTGATTGGAGGAATGGGGGAGAGGCTCACACTCGATCTCACACTCTGTCACACTCTTACTCATTCTCTCTTACTCTCTCATGCTTTCTGTCAATGTCTCCCGCCTTTCTGTGTCGTCCGTGCCCCTGTCTGCTTTTCCGCAGCTGCCCGGAGACAGAAAATACCCCTGGACTATCCAGGAGACTTTGGTACAGAGATAATCATGGGAAGGCAATATGATCTATTCCCCCGCGTAGCAATTCCCAGAACAATAATATTAAGCAGATTTAAATTGTAATGCAAAGCACATAACTTGGAGTTAAGATGAGAAGTCAGGTCCCTCTTGGTTTGCAAAGACCTACAACTTAATCCTGGGCACACATTTTTACACACACACTCACATTCATGCTCACACACTTACACATACATGCTCATACACACATACACATCAATGCACACATACACATCCATGCTCACTCACACACACACACTTCCATGCTCACTCACACACACATACACATTCATGCTCATACACTTACACATCCATGCTCATACACACTTACATATACACATCAATGCTCACATCCATACACATCCATGCTCAAACATTTACTCATACAAATTCATGCTCACACAAATCTATAGATACACATTCATACTGACACACACAAACACTTATACACTCTCCTTGGACCTTGGGCCACCTCCCCTTGCCCTGCCCAATAAGTGTGCTAACTGAAATATACTTGAAGTAGAATAACAAAAGAAAGTGGTTATTTTAGTTAATTAATGTCATTAATTAAAATTTATGAAATAACATACCAACTTATATTCCTACAGCCGCAAATTCATAATTTCCATTTAAGGGTGAATTGGATCTTCGCAGATGAGTAGATTAGTAGGAACCAGAAATATTTCTTTTTTTAACTTAGTTTTTGATACGATACAGAATTAAGGGGCAAAATACATTCCAAACGCTACAAAACTGACTGCACCCCTATAACTCACTGGTTTAGGGTTTAATATGTGGATGGATGTTGTAAATTATCACGCCTACGGTAACTATCAGGGAAGCCAAATATTTAAATCAGAAAATTGTTATTTCTTGCTGAAAACCCAACATAGCGACAGCTGATGACATAATAAACCTTTATTGGCCACCATGCTTTATATCACAATGAATATGTCTTGCCTAATAATTCCTCTTAAATCTCTTGCTTTATAACCAATCCTTTACTTTATATCTCACCCTGGTACTATTTGTTTTGAAATGTCCTAATTATATTTATGGAAAAATAAATGTACAAAATACTAATTTTTGATATTTCCGACCCTGAGAATGTTTCGGTTCACCCAGATATTGGAGTAAAAAACCCAGGGAGACTCAGGGGCAAATATCTAAGAGTTCCAGGGTATGAATGTAGATACGTAGAAACGCGAACATGTTTGCCCTTCACAGGCATCCCTTGTTTCTCTGAGTATAAGAAAAAAAGATATAAAGCGTCAAAGTCCACGAGATATATTCGTGACGAGGCTTAGCAGAAATGTGTGAGCCGGTACTTCACGTTACTGAATATTCCGTTAGCCGTGTTCTTCATAAACGTAGCCGTGGATTAGAGGTAACCTGTTTCCCTTTGATAGACAGAGCGGGTCTCACGCTTAATCCTAATTTACATAGCGATGCGGGGTCAGTGACTGACAGCTGTGCCAAATTATAATGCGCACAATAAAATCGCATGTTAAATAGGATGAGAGCCAGCTTTGTTCTTTTGGCATATTTATATTAAAAAAAGAGGCTTTAAACCCAGGTGGAGGAGTGTGGAGCTCTGAACGCACGACGGGGCGAACCCTCCCAAACGTTTTCTGAAATTTGATTTTTATTCTCAAATCAAACGCTTTGAAGCAGCTAAGCGAGGGAATGGTGGAGAAAATGCAAGTGTATCCGACATGAAAGGGCGAATTTGTAACACTGGGAATTGTTATGAGTAACAATTCTTCGCTTGGGATTCCGGTCATTTCTTGACCTTATGGTTGGATCAGCGCTAGGACATCCTGGACACTCTCCATTGCTACGACCACGAGAAGGATCATGAAAGATGAACGATCGGCTCATTCTTAAATCCTAGAAAGCAAACCAATATATCATTATTCAGGACGTGATTCAGAACGTTTAGTTATTCTATAAGTGTGGCCACCAGTGCTGGCAGTAGATGACTCCTTGAATTACCAAATACTTATGCTCATCGTTACTTTTCAGCGGGTAAAGGCAATTCCAGAAAAAGTGAACTGTTTTCAAGCAGCGGTGTCAGCTGTGATGATACAACACTGAGAAAAGCACCAGATATCATTAAATCAGAGTATGAAGGAGTTGGCTCCAGACCGTTGGATCCAGACAACCCAACGCGCTCTAGAACATAACACAGATACACAGCATCAAGACACAGTTACAAATAGACGCGAGGGATGACGATTATTGATGTCCTTCTTGAGAAGCCCCTTTCTTGTGTTTGGTCCCAAGCTGATGAGGTTGACATCCAAAGAGCCAGCAGTATTGTCTCGCGTGTCTTCTGGAACATGGAACTGCGAACTGGGCCATCAACCAGAGGTCTAACACTTTGGCCAAAAAAAACGTTCTTCTTGGTAGCTCTATCAGTGAATTCGGCTCTTTTGGAATAAACTAAAATATCGATACGTACTTGTAGCTATTATTAAGCCCTTTTTCATTTTTCTGCAGGCGTATCATTGCCGTCCAAACAAACGGTTATTGTACTTCGAGAAAGACGGCAATCCAAATATTTAATATATAGAGAGAAAACAAGGAACACTTATGAATACAGATAACTCCAAAATACTCCTAAATCTGTTTCATTAATCCCGCTGTCACCGAAATTCATTTGCAAACAGGAGTCTGAAGTTGAAAAATGAAAATGAATTCCACATCCATCTGTCTGTTTTAGCTGAGGTTTCTGTTTGAGGGAGCGAGGGTTTAAATTCCGTTCTCTATTGGAGTTTCTCAGCCCGTGGTGGTTATCCATGCCCAGAAATTCGGATAGGGCCACTTCACAACCCTTAGAATGTTATGGCGCGTTGCTGGAAGCAAGTGATGGGGACTGGTTTAACAAGTACTGATCGGAGGGTTATTCAGTGAGTAGAGAGTTAATGCTACGGTTACTTACTTGAAATTAGGTTTATGTCATGAAGGTTAAAAGGATTGGGATTAGGGGTGGTTGGCAGAAGATATAAATACCTTGAGCGCTAAAAGAAACGGCAGATCTGGCCCGCTTCGGCCCCCTCTGGTCTGCCTGTTTTTTCCTGAAGACTCAAACCTTAATCAGTCATTGGTCTGGAATCCCAGTGATAAAGTACTAGGAGTACATGACTACATGGATCCTCAGATCCGTGGCACCTCCGCACAGCCTACTACACTCTGCGTTGCCGCCATGATCGGTGGAAACACGGCTTACATGGAAGCCCCATGAGTGACACTGTGCAGGAAAGAAAACAAAATGGCAGCCAAACCGCCCAATTGTTGTGCAACTAAACCCGGTGAGGGGTGGATTGAGGCCCACAAGGGTCTCAGCAATTGCACAGAGGATTTGACAAGTCTGGGGGTTTATCACCATCCACAGCCATCCACAATAAATTTGTGGGTGGTTGGATGGGGTGAGTAGATCCTGGTTGCATTAGGAGCTCAACAACCCTAGATCAGCCATTTTGTTTTTTTTTTATTTATTCACCTGATTGCTGTGAAAATCAGTCACATGATCACATGCAATAAATGACAATCCAGAGTTCTGTGAACAGAGAGAGAGAGAGGAGGGAGATACCGTGTCCCTGGAAGTAATATGAGAAAAAATGATAAAATAAATAAAATGGTTTTTTTCACCCCTTTTTCACATCGTTTATTGCATTTTAAACAGCAAAGGGTTAAGTCTCTAAAAATCGTCTCAAAAGAAAGCCCTATCTGTCCTTAAATTCCTGCACATCCGTTAATTACATAAACATGTGTGTTAGTGAGTGGCAGAGTGTGAGTTTATGTCCGAGTGAGTAGTAGAGCATAAGTGTGTGTATGAGTGAGTGGCAGAGTGCACTTCCAAATGATGGAAGTGCGGCTGCCGTCTGGATATGCGCTGCCACCTGTTACATTTTCATGCTAGACCAAGTGAGTATGGAGCACTGGGGGCTAGGGGGTCAGTGTGCCAGATGGCTAGTGCGGGACCTACACACATTCACCCTAACACACCCTCACTCACTTTGCACAGAGCTGGTCGCACCTGATGGGAGCTACTACTACTACAAATAGTAACGCAGGACACAGAGCCCTGGCATTAACTATTTACTAAAACTTATCAAAGCGTTCCGTTTAAGAATTATTTAACGCCGTAGCACCATGGCGACACAATGCAATAATTAATATTTTGGTACAATATTTCAGGGCCATCATCATTTATTATGATAGACTCATCCGCCCGGCGCAAGACTTCATTGTTTATTCCGATGTATCAAAGCCGTAGATTTATTACATTTAAAAAAAATGCTACTAAAACCGTTTATCACTGAAATTATTCCAATTGTGAAATTCTAGAACTATTTATGTAACAAATGCTCGTTGCTGGAATTTCTTATTCATTTTAATGTGCAAAGGCATGGAAAATTCTAAATTTACAGTGCAGGGAGAAGTGAATTTGGGGGATGACATTCAGAAACCTGCCGGCAGATCGGCCCCATTCGGCCCCAACTAGTCTGCTCATTTCTCCTCCTGCTCAGTCATTGGTCTTAGATTCGGGAACCATATGCCTGTTCCAGGCATGTTTAAATTCCCTCACTGTGTCTACCTCTACCACTTCAGCTGGGAGGCAGTTTCTCTTATCATCTCAATAGGGCCCCAGCACAAAAGTTGGGGCCCTATTGAGATGTATATTGGAGGGTAAAAGGGCACCCTTTTACCCTCCAATATACACACTGAAAGACATATGTACACTTACTTACACAAACTTACACATGCCTACACATACTTACACTAACATATGTTTAGACACTCATGCTAACACACACTCCCTCTCATACCATTGACTGTTGTAGCTTTGATCTTCCGGGCTAGGCTTACTCCCCATTGAAAACCCCCCAATAACGACACCACACCATAGAATATGGATAAGAAAAGGCCACAGCCAATTTTATTTATTAGAGTCATTGTCACGCCAAAACCTGAAACAATAAACAAGGACAATGACTCAAAACACAAACATATAAACATATACAATAAACACAATGAACACACCAAGCCTGCCAAGTAATCCGGGTACCAGAACCAAATACCACTTAAGGAAGGGACATAGCGAGATGCCCCCACCCTGACCTGAGGTTCCCAGCACTGACAGCCAAGAACCTCCCACCAGATGTTACCAACAATTCACTTACCACCACATTAACCCCCTGGATACCTGGCAAGCTGCCGCCCCACAGACTGTGACAAAACAACACAAACCAATAAACAAAAAAAAGAGAGGGAGGGTGGGACACGCAACCAGGTACGCTAACCACAAAAAATGGTTCCTGAGCCCGGGAAAGCAGCCACTTATATAATCTTCCCCTAACTCCACCACCGAAATTCCCGCCAAAAAGCCTACCCCTCCTCCACACAACAGTCAGGGCCCACTATAGCC
>VKOC01048667.1:0-10904 GCA_009364415.1 Spea multiplicata | reverse complement strand
GTGTCTGGTGTACGAGGGAGATGGAAGAGGTGTCTGGTGTATGAGGGATAGGGAAGATGTGTCTGGTGTATGACGGAGAGAGAAGATGTGTCTGTGACGGGACCGACCTTACCCCGACTGGGTACTCCCGCCTAACGTTGCTTCCTCCTGCCGGGACACCAACCAGTAACCCCTTCAGCGCCGGGCAGAACCAGCGTTGTAGATAGAAGGAGGGACGTCGCTGCACCGAAGCCGCATTGGCACTGTGGCTATCCGAAGCTTAGCTACACAGCGTGGCTATAGCCCACCCCAAACATCATGGCAACACTCATGTTGAGGTGAAAGCAGGACTCATTTATTAAAGCCAAATACAGAGGTATATATACACAGAAGTAGAAAAGGGGCAATACAAATATCACATGATCTAATTACCATGGCAGGAAGGAAGTAATTAGATCAAATCCTGCAACACAATATCCCGGGGAAGGACAGGATGTCATGAGACATAAATAATTACATTAACTGGGGACGTAGACGTGGAATGACGATAGACATATAATTGGCTTGAGACAGACAATGGCCAGGACACAGGGATAACAGGAGCTCACAGGATTAACAGCTACCTGTTATGTAATTGATAATTAGGTATGCAGCAGTGACACCTAGTCATACCTACAGAGGGTCTTAAGACAAGGGCTAACTCACACAATAACAGGGGAAACACTTCACACCTATACAATTAACAATACAAATACAATCAGCCTTCTTCCTACCACAGGATGTCCAGCAGACGTTACAGTTCTGAGACTTTGAGTGCTAAAACATGGGGTACATCCGCAGACTGAACCCCTGTATCCACACACAGAAGTCTCTACAAGGCCTGGGCCCATAGTCGATAGGGAGGAGGCTGGCTCTCAGGCCTCTCCAGGGGCCCCAGTGATGGAGGGTTCTGTCACAGTGTCTGGTGTATGAGGGAGAGAGAAGATGTGTGTGGGGTATGAGGGAGCGAGGTGACGTGTCTGTTGTATGGGAGAGAGCTGAAGTGTATTGCGTATGCAGAGCCGGCCTTAAGTATTCTAGCACCCTGTGCTGACTACTCCTCTGGCGCCCTCCATCCCCTTCTCACTGCCCCCCCTCTGACTCTTCTCACTGCCCCCCCCTCTGCCTCTTCTCACTGCCCCCCTCTGCCCCTTATCACTGACCCCCCTCACTCTCCGTGAGGGGCGCAGAGCGGTCGCTGAAAACGTCACGAGCGACCGCTCGGTGCCCCTGCCCGGGACTTAAATTGAAACATCGTTTTTATTTGTTTGTTTTAACTTTATTGAACATCCTCCATGTTAAATAAAGTTTTTAAAAAAACTTTATTTAACATGGATAATGTTAAAAAAAAGACAAAAAAACGATGCTTTACTTGAAGTTCCGGACAGGCGCCCCTGTTGCTATGGCGCTCTGTGCGGTCGCACACCCCTAAGGCTGGCCCTGGGTGTATGAGGGAGAGAGAAGACATGTCTGGTGTATGAGGGAGAGAGAAGACGTGTCTGATGTATGAGGGAGTAATCAGATGTGTCTGTTGTATGAGAGAGGGGGTAGACATGTCTGCTGGATGAGGGAGTGAGAAGACATGTCTGGTGTATAAGAGAGCAAGAAGATGTGTATGAGGATGTTTGAGGGAGTAATATAAAGTGTCTGGTGTAAGAGGGAGCGAAAAGACATGTCTGATGTTTGAGGAAGTGAACTGAAGTGTCTGGTGTATGAGGAACTGAGAAGCCATGTCTGGTGTATAAGAGAGAGAGAAGACGTGTCTGGTGTCTGAGGGGGAGAGAAGACATGACTGGTGTATGAGGGAGAGAGAAGACGTGTATGATTGAGTGATCTGAAGTGTCTGGTCTATAAAGGAGAGAGAAGACATGTCTGGTGTATGAAAGAGGGAGAATACATGTCTGGTGTATAAGGGAGAGAAAAGATGTGTCTGGTGTATGATGGAGAGATGAAACGTGTGTGGTGTATGAGGGAGCGAGATGGCGTGCCTATTGTATAAGAGAGGGAGAACACATGTCTGCTGTGTGAGGGAGAGAGAAGACGTGTATGGTGTATGAGGGAGCAGGCTATTATGTCTGTATTATAAGATAAGGAGAAGGCATGTCTGGTTAATGAGGGAGAGAGAAGATGTGTATGAGACGTTTCTCGTTTGTAATGGAGAGAGAAGACTGGGCTGGTTATTGAGGGAGAGGGAAGACGTGGCTGGTTAATGAGGGAGACAGAAGAGGTGTCTGGTGTTTGAGGGACTGAGAAGCCCTGTCTGGTGTACGAGGGAGAGAGAAGACGTATCTGGTGTATGAGGGAGAGAGAAGATGTGTATGATTGAGTGATCTGAAGTGTCTGCTGTATGAGGGAGCGAGAAGACATGTCTGATGTATGAGGGAGTAAGAAGACATGTCTGATGTATGAGGGAGTAAGAAGACATGTCTGATGTATGAGGGAGCGGGCTGAAGTGTCTGATGTATGAGGGAGCAGGCTGAACTGTGTGATTATGAGGGAGCGGGCTGAAGTGTCTAATGTATGAGGGAGCGGGCTGAAGTTGTCTGGTATATGAGGTACCAAGAGACAGTCTGTTGTATAAAGAAAGGGAAAAACATCTGGCGTTATGAGATAGCAAGCAGATGTTTCTGATGGTGGATGAGGGGGAGAGAGAGAAGATAATGTCTGGGTATGAGGGAGTGAGATGACGTGTCTGGTATATGAGGGAGAGAGAAGATGTATCTGGTGTATGAGGAAGAGAGAAGACATGTCTGGTGTATGAGGGAGTGAGGAGACGTGTCTGGTGTATGTTGGAGCTTGATAACTTGTCTGTTATGTAAGTGAACAACCATACGTGTCAGGTGTCTGAGGGAGCAAGAAGACGTGTCTGGTGTATGAGGGAGCGAGATGACGTGTATGAGTGAGTAAGGCGACATGTCTGGGTTATGAGGGAGTGAGAAGACGATGACTCTGGTGTATGAGGGAGTGAGAAGACATGTCCGGTGTATGAGGGAAGATGTGTCTGGTGTATGAGGGAAGATGTGTCTGGTGTATGAGGGAACAAACAGACATGTCTGGTATATGAGGGAGTGAGCAGAAGTGTCTGTTGTATGAGAGGAAGAATGCATGTCTGATATATGAGGGAGAGAGCTGAAGTGTATTGCGTATGCAGAGCCGGCCTTAAGTATTCTGGCGCCCTGTGCGGACTACTCCTCTGGCGCCCTCCATGCCCTTCTCACTGTCCCCCTCTGCCTCTTCTCTCTACCCTCCCATGCCTCTTCTCACTGCCCCCTCCTCTGCCCCTTCTCCCTATCCTTACTTACCTTGTTGCCGGAGTCCTGCAGATGGAAGGGGGAGGCGTCCGGTTTCCCAATTTGCCGCGGTGCACGCTTCACAGCTGAGCGCTGGAATAACTCCGCCGGTCAGCATGAAACGCCGGCACCGCGACGGAGTCACGGAGAGTTAGGGGCGCCGAGCGGTCGCTGAAAACGTCACGAGCGACCGCTCGGTGCCCCTGCCCCGGACTTACATTGAATTGTTGTTTTTATTTGTTTGTTTTAACTTTATTTAACATCCTCCATGGAGGATGTTAAATAAAGTAAAACAAAAAAAAAACAAGACAAAAAAACGATGCTTTAATTTAAGTCCCGGGCAGGCGTCCCTGTTGCTATGGCGCTCTGTGCGGTCGCACACCCCTAAGGCCGGCTCTGGGTGTATGAGGGAGAGAGAAGACGTGTGTGGTGTATGAGGGAAAGGAGAGAGAAGACGTGTATGATGTATGAGGGAGTAATCAGACGTGTCAGTTGTATGAGAGAGTAAGAAGACATGTCTGATATATGAGTGAGAGAAAAGACGTGTCTGGTGTATGAGGGCGAGAGAAAACGTGTCTGGTGTATGAGGAAGAGAGAACACGTGTCTGGTGTATGAGAGAACACGTGTCTGGTGTATGAGGGAGAGAGAAAACGTGTCTGGTGTATTGTTATGGAACCACTATATATCGGCAAGAAACGCTTATTGCTTTAATGAATATAAGCTGGCCTCGACCAATAAAGGGTTGCACCTCACGCAGATACGTGAGAGATGCAAGTAGCAGTGTATTCAGTTATCTATATTTTACTAACCGCAAGCGCCATTCTGGCTATATCTAGTTGCAGGAAAGTATCTAATATTTGCTTCTAACGGTTTTCTGCCTTTCTGCCTATTTCTTCATCAGTGAAAATAGGTTGGTGCTTAGGCCTAGCTCCCATTTCCTCAGCATGGAGAACAGGTGGGTCAAAACCCACCAAGGGGGACTGTGTGTGTTTGGGCTTAGTTCTTCTTTGGGGTTTAGTTATTGGTTTCGGTCTAGGTAACCTTTTTCCCTTTTTAAGTACCATACTGCTGTCGGCATCGGATAGGGTCGGGGCAGCTGTTGCGCTACTGGAGTTGTACCAAAAAATGGGAGGACCTGCTTGTTTTGCATCTCTTGTAATGGCTACCCGACCCCCCTGGTGACTGATAGCTTGGGCTGGTTTTCCCCATGTATGTTGGAAAATGAATGATAATAATAGTGGGATGCCCACTCTTTTGCAAAGGATATGCATTCTAGGAGTCATTGATTGGAGGATCGTATCCTTTGACTCTCTTGCAATGCGATGCGTGTATCCAGGTGGGTTTCCCTTCAACTTTTATTGAGGTAGGAGTCGTTAGTAGCACTTGAAAAGGGCCCTCGAATCTCGGTTCCAAAGTAGACCGGACGTGTTTCTTCACGACCACCCACTCTCCAGGCAATAGAGAGTGAGTACCTTTGAGGATATTGGGATCTGGAATAGAAGAGAAAACTTGGATATATATATAAGATAATTGAGTAGTCAAAGCAATAACATATTTTGCCATTGTTTCATAATTCATTTGCAACTGTTGTTGGGAAGTATTGTCCTAACCTAGGGCTACTTCCAAAAAGTATTTCGTGTGGGGTCAGTTTGTGTGACGCCTTTGGCGTATGTCTGATAGCAAAAAGTACGATGGGTAGGCAATTTAGACTAGTCTCTTGCGTCATTTTCAACATCTTTGATTTGATTATGCCATTTAATCTTTCCACTTTCCCGCTACTCTGCGGTCTGTAGGGAGTATGGAAAGCAAGATGTGAACCTATAATTTTCCACACTTCTTGAGTGACGTTTGCCGTAAATGCAGGTCCCTGATCGCTTTCTATGACTTCTGGGACACCGAACCGGCAAATGAGTTCCTGAATAAGCTTCTTTGCGGTAGTGGGTGCGGTTTGGTTTCGTACTGGATAGGCTTCTGGCCATCCGGAAAACACATCTACCACTACCAGTACATACTGAAATGTCTGACACATCGGCATTTGAATATGGTCAATTTGAATCCGTTGGAAAGGGTATTGAGCATTCGGTAAACATTTGGATGGTGTAGGTTCTGTCCTTCCGGTATTGCACTGAGCACAGATTAAACATGATTCGGTGGTTCGTGCTAGCATTGGGGTGATTCCTGGTGTGATCCAGATTTTGTCGATAATCTCCTTCATAATGGTTTTAGACTGATGCGTCGGTCCATGAGCTAGTGATGCGACTAAAGAATATAAAGTCCGGGGTAAACAAAGATATTGGCCTCTGGCCCAGGCTCCCCGCTCATCCTCGGATGCTCCTTCTTGTATCCATTGATTTTGTTCCTTGGTTGAAGCTTGTTGTTGTAATTGAATTAAAATATCCCAGTCTAATTCCATTGGTGCTTTCTTGGTCACCGTCATTAAAGGGACCACTGAGTCTTTATCGAGAGCTGCTTGCTTGGCTGCACTGCTAAGGCATTTCCTTTTGCTTCCATAGTGTCAGCCCGTGAGTGTGCTTTGACTTTGATCACTGCAACTTGTTTCGGGAGTAGGGCCGCAGTCATCAAAGCTTCAACTGCTTTCCCGTTCTTGATTGGAGTCCCTGCTGCGGTGATATAATCTCTTGCCTTCCAGATGACTCCAAAATCATGTACAACTCCAAAGGCATCAAAAACGGTATGAGGGAGAGAGAATACGTGTCTGAGGAAGATAACATTGCATTGACAGTTTGTTTTCTGCAGGTATTTTTGGTTGAAGCAAAACAACGGGACAATCCTAATGACCGAGAGACCTCCACAGGGAACGTATGACCTCAATATTACGGTTTCTGACGGTGTGTGACCAGATACCTTCTCTACTATCAAAATGTATGTACAAGAGATTGGAAGTGACGCCTTCTGCAGCTCGGTGTCTCTGAGACTCACAAGTAAGTAATAAGTCGTGCAGAGGGCTCTCGGGTAGATTCTTGTAGGACTCCACTGGGACATTTGATGGGAAGACTGCCTGGTTATACCATTATAGAGTTTGCACTAGATAAAGAAGTGATGTATAGGTCACCAGAGCTAGATATATATGTATATAATTCCCTGGACTCCTGTACATCGCACCATAAAGACATTAAAATGATGTAGTATGCCTGCATAGTGATAGAAGGAAATGGTGGGCCTTGGGACAGGAACGCTCTTGGCATTAAGTGACCCCTGTCCTACTCATTGTGTAACCCCAATTCCCTTCCCCGCTCCTATCTGGGTAAATACGTTACTATCTCTGCTTCTCCGTCACAACTTTTTAACCTGCATTTTAGGCATTACAGCAGAGGAATTCACAAAGGAGGATGAGTTTGGAGTCAACAGAGGTGACCAGCTCCAGGCCGTCCCGGCAGAAATGTCAGCTGCCCACCCCATCCATATCCACATCTTCGGTGAACGCAGAGGATAACGCGACCGACGTGACATTTTCAGTAGGCGGAGCTGCCTCTTGCCACAAACCCGAGAGAGAAGGTATGGAGATCACGTTTATGGTGTTATTACTGAGTAAGAATAACGTTGGCTGTCTCTTAAACTTATTGAGGTTACAAAACGCTGAATATTTATCAGTCTCATGATATCTAGATGTATCCTGTTTGTCTGAGTTTTGTGGAAATAATTCCCTTGATTTTGAATCTCTGAGGGTGCAGCTGGGGGTTTATTATTTTGTAATAAAAGTAAACATATAAGAGCGATGCGTTTTAATCATCTTTATCTGCGTTTATTGTGGGAGGGAGCTGATCCAGGGCACCTAATGGCTACAGAACTGGGATGGTTTGTAGATATGTTTTTGGTGCTGTTTTAACCGAGTTTTTTTTTGTATTCTTCTCAATGACAGATCCGATTGGTTCTGAAGGAAAGGAATTCTCAAGTATCCATTGATTTCTGTTCACAGGATGGCGGGAGCAGAATCCATAGCGCAGTCAGCAGATCCCCGCCTCTCGTGGATGGAGGTAACGCATCCTTAGTCTCAATTCCCCAAGTCAGAAACGAGTCCAGCAGATGTCCGGTACGGAAACAATTTTACCAGAACTGTTTGTCTCTGCCCTGTGGGACTTGCACCGGTTACAGGTAGGCAGATTCTCTGGACCATGTTCCCGTGTGACTTATCCCTACATCACCAACTTCAGACAGTTTTCTTATGCAACTAAAATATTTCAATTTGTCTTTCTGGGTGCCGCTGTTTGACTTCGTTCCTTGGGCCACGCAGTCAGCAGACTCAGAACATTTCACGGTATCGGCCACTGCTCGGACAGCCATCTATCGCTGGAGTTCGTAAGCGACAGTCCAGATGTATAATTACTACACAGCGGAGCATCAAGAGACAGGAAGAACTTCATCGCAGTTGGTGAGTATCAGGAAAGAACGTAGGGAAGAGCAGCAGCATCATCAACTAGAGAGCAGGGGTAGACCATCTTCACTCCCTTATATTATATATAGTTATGTAGTTATTATATACCCCTTGTTTCCTTTTGAGCTTCTTTAAAAAGAAGATAATCTTGTATGTTTCTTTTGGTGTTTTAATTAATTCAAACTGAGAAGAAATCAAGAACTAAACCAATTTTATTGAATGTCTACACAATACAGAAACAAATCACAATACAGAGAATAACAAATTGCAAGTAAATCACAAGGCAAACAGTAACAAGCACAATGCAATGAGTTACAAGTCACAAGGCATAGAGTAACAAGTACAATGCAATGAGTAACAAATCACAATACAGAAAATCACAAGGCATAGAGTAACAAGTGCAATGCAATGAGTAACAAATCACAATACAGAAAATAACAAGTAAATCACAAGGCATAAAGTAACAATTACAATTATGAAGTTATGCGTTACATCAAGTGAAGATAGTAAATCTACATTGACAATAATCACAATTGAATTACATTCTTACAGTCTGCTCCGGGTCCAGCTGCACTGCTGTTAATGTGGTTTTTCTTTCCGTTCCCAAAGAGATTACGAACGGCCGGCTCCTTCTCATCTTCAGACAAGACCTGACCCCGCAGAGGCTTGACTTTCCAGAGGAGGAGAACGTTACAGACGGAGAACGGCATCGCCTAGATCTGCGCATTAAAGATAAAGTAAGTTAATTATCACATCATGAGCCAGACATGTAATTAATGCAGTCACAGGAACGCTTAAATATTCTCCTTTACTCACAGAAGTAGAATGAAGGTGAATTTTTAAGAGTAGACACAGAGCTGCATTATACTCAACTAACTGACCCTCTGCTAACTCTACATGGAACATATAACCAAGACAAGTCACACCAAATAATACACAACGATTCGAGTCGCACGCCGTCAAATTTACTTAAAAGGGAATGTCAACGTCGGGCAGTCAGGGAAGATGAATTACTGACTTCATTTACTTCGGTGCAGGGAGTCAGCCCGACTGGATCGCTGCCACATGGCTTTGATAAATGAGACAGAGGGGATCGGAGGAAAGCTACTTACAGAGGATCGAACGAGTTGTGAAGTCCACGGAGTCATCATGCAGGACAGAAGGTACGGAGCACACAGACGGCTTGGGCTGGAGATCAGGGCTGACGTTACTGCAGTCACAGACGATAAACTGAGCTTAATGCCTAGCGGCTGCTCCACCGGGATTGCAATCTGCATGGATGAAGAGAAAGGAAGAGTCATGACATAACTTTTATGCATGTTTATTATCTGCAGTAGTAAAGCCCACACCACGTGATATTGTGACCCGTGTCTGATACGCATGCCATTCTCTGCAGGTTTTGGGATCCGGATGCCGTTCTGCAGCTCATTAAGCAGTCATCTCCTCGTTCCCACAATCTCCTTCCGCACAAACCCTTTAAAGGCCGTCTCCGCAACGTCGTCCTTAATTAGCAGGTAATAGACTTTCTATCACGCAGAGCATTGCTTACCTCTTACTGCAGACGGCCGCTCTGTAGTGGACGTGGGAGCTGCGGATGCGTCCGGTAATCTGGATCAGCTTCGGTGTCTCTGAGCAGAGGGACGCGGTATAACCAAGTGGGTTAGCAGGATAGTCCTGGCCGGTATCACGTAGGACAGAGGTTGGTAATGATTCCTATAAGACACGAATAAATTAGAAAGTTCTTTGATTAGTAACATGTATTATTACCAATATTCAGTAGCAGACAGGGGGCTCCTTCTGGTGGGACGCGGTAGAATTTGACAACTTGAATTCAACAAGCATCTCGGCAAATGCGATGAACGTAACCGGTAGCAGGGTCTGTATCAAAGCTTTCCGCTGAGTTATCTGAGCTACTTTGTGCTGATCCTGCAGAATGATATCTAATAATTTTCTTTATGGGGTGTGTGTTTCCTTTAACACAGGTGTATGATCTAGCAGTCCCGCTGGAGGCCGTTAATAGCTCCCCAGGCTGTGCGAGGAAGGGTACAGCTCTCTCATTGCCCGCACCCTGCGACTCTCCTTGCATCAGTGACCCCTGGACCCCCAGCTGTGATGGCCCACCCGCTCACCAGGACTGCGGAAAAGGTACAGACTTGGCTTACACCAATATGCTCAGGGGCAATAACTCTACAAGGACATTAAAAGGAGACCCAAACATGAATGAATGGTTCCACCACCCCGCTGATATCACACTGTATCCCAATATACAAATGTGTTTTATATTAAGCCCTTTAGAACAAGGATGTAGTCCTGCAGCAGCTGGAGGGCCGCAGTTTGGACACCCCTTATTTAGAAGTACTATTTTTCATGCGAATATTTATGTTATATTAGAGAGAGACTCTCACCTGAACATCTTTGTGAATGCCCAGAGTATAGTGTAGATTTGAAAATGGAGGTGCGATCATCAAGGACTCCATTCGAATGTTTGTGGCCAAAGCGCCGCCAGAAAGACTTTTCATAAATCGCATCATCTGAACGCTCTGCCACAGCCTGGTGCTCTGCTGGAAGATCATTTCTGTATCATAGTGAATAGCGTAATCCGCATTATATACTCATCCTTTTGCAGATGTCCACAAACACTTCTTCCATCCTGGAGGCCACATCCGGTACCTGCTCCCTCATTCTCTCCAGCGGACACATTTTCACTCAACGTTAAGAACACGCAATGCCGACAGCATCATCCTGAGTTTGTCTTCAAAGGACCAGAGCGAATCGCTGGAGAGTGGAATGACGTTGGCTTGGAAAGGATGCAGAATGAATTCACGCTTGGCTTTAATGGAGGAGGGGAGAACAGAGAGATGACAGCAGCTCACAGGACCTACAAAGAAATTAAAGTCTATCCGAGAGGCGCGATTCTGGGAAGCATCAACCAATCGGGTTATCAAGGTAAAAAAAACCAAAAAACAGTGGTATCCCCTCACTCACCTTGGGGCCGAGTCCGCAGAGTCCAGAACAGCAGCAAACAGGTCTGCAAACCTAGAGCTAGGACAAGAAGCTTGCATTAGTTCTCTAGTTACCCTTTATACCCCCGCCTGACTCCAATTAACGTCCAATCACCACACCCCTATCAAAGCTCTAACGAGCTCCATTTAACGAGCTCCACCCGGGACTGGGATTACATTTCCTTACGAGGGCCCAATAA
>VKOC01048664.1:0-20282 GCA_009364415.1 Spea multiplicata | reverse complement strand
CTGTGACGATACGGATACCTGGAGCAGCCTCTCCCCCAGGATGTATCGTCCAGAAAGGAGTGTTGCTGAGACCGGGGTCAAGTCGGTGACTGTATCTCCCCCAGGATGCTGGTCTCAGTAGGGGAAACTTTTGGAGCGAGGCTGAAGGGTCAGTAGACGGTAGCAGGTTTGACCTGAGCTGGGGTAGGCATCGAGTCCTTTAGCCACTGGATAGGAAGGCATGCATTGATCCGTCTGCCTCCAAGTACAGCCCTTACAGAGGCTGCCAAGTGTTAAGCTCAATGCTGACAGATCCGAAGACTCTGCCGCAAACCTCCCAAGAAATGGACGCACACCAAACTCTTGGGGAAGACTTCTCTGTTTATTGCAAGGCATACAAGGTTATATAGGAAAACAAGGGGTGGGTAAAACACTACAAACAAAGTACTTTGTATACAAAAGGAAAGTTAACATAAGGAGATTAACTCAGGCATTTCATTAATACAATACAATAGTTCACACCACAACACAGGATCAATAGAATCACCTCAAGAATGGTATTGCAGACAGGAAGCAGCACCAATAAACATAACGGGATTATACAAGGCAGGAACTTTTAAACACATGAAATACATCCTGGGATACAATAGTTCACACCACAACAAAGGGTTAATAACATCAGCTCCAGATAATGGCGGTACAGACAGGAAACAGCACCAATAAACATAAAGGGGATTATACAAAGAAGGAACATCAGTTTGAAAATACAAAATACACATTAATCCTTGTATGCCCACAAGTCTCAGACGGCTACCATCACACTTCTCCCCCAATTATAGAGGGCAGATTGGGGTGGTCCCTCCCGAGACCTCACAATGTCTGACCTGCAATATGTACGAGAAATTTAGTTAAACATCCTCTTGGCGGGATAGTCCATCTGCATTACTATGAGCGCGGCCTGGTCTATATTGGACATTAAAATTATACGGTTGGAGAGACAGACTCCAGCGCAACAACCTCCCATTGTCCCCAGATACTCGATTCAGCCATTGCAGGGGGTTATGGTCAGTCATTACTGTAAACTCCCTGCCATAGAGATAGGGCTGGAACTTTTTAAGGGCCCAGCCTAAAGCCAGACATTCCTTCTCAATGGCTGCATACCCTACCTCCCTATCCAGCAATTTCCTACTAAGGAAGGCTATGGGGTGTTCTTCTCCCTTCTCATTGATCTGGCTGAGGACAGCTCCAATACCAAACATGGAGGCGTCAGTTTGGACTACAAACCTCCTAGAGTAGTCAGGGGCTGCTAGTACTGGAGCATTGGCTAACATTTCCTTTAACTTTTGGAATGCCTGAGCACAAGCCGGAGACCAGATGACAATACGGGGTAAAGCCTTCTTAGTCAGGTCCGTCAAGGGTTTGGCAATACTGCTGTATGATGGCACAAATTTCCGGTAGTAACCAGCAGTGCCTAAGAAAGCCAAGACTTGTTTTTTGGTAGTCGGGGTGGGCCAGTCTACAATAGCAGCAACCTTTTGGGGGTCAGGTCTGAGATGTCCTCTTCCTACTTTATGACCCAGGTAGTTCACTTCTGCCATCCCTATCTGACATTTATCAGGACGTATAGTGAGTCCTGCAGCTTGTATTCGGTCTAGTACATCCCCAAGGTGGTGTAGGTGTTCATCCCAGTTACGGCTATAGATGGCAATGTCATCGAGGTAAGCACAGGCATAACTCTGCGCTCCATCGAGCAAGCGATCCACAAGCCGTTGGAATGTGGCTGGGGCATTCTTCATCCCGAATGGCATAACCTTAACTGGTATAGGCCAAATGGGGTGATGAAGGCCGACTTTCTCTGGTCCTCTTCCGCTAGAGGAATTTGCCAATAGCCCCGGCTGAGATCCAGGGTGGTCAGATACTGGGCTCCTGCTAATTTGTCTAAAAGGTCGTCTACCCGGGGCATGGGGTAAGCGTCAGTAACAGAGATATCATTGAGTCGACGGTAATCAACACAGAAGCGAGTGGTCCCATCCTTTTTAGGGACTAACACTACCGGCGATGCCCAGGGACTATCAGAGTGCTCAATGACACCCAGAGCAAGCATCTCTGCTATTTCTTTCTCTAAGTGGTGTCGCACTGCCTCGGGCACTCTATAAGGAGGCTGACGCAGAGGATGATGCCCTGCTGTGTCAACCCCATGCTGTGCTAGGTGCGTGCGGCCTGGGAGGGAAGTAAACATAGCGCTCCTAATCTCAAGTACCTGTCGGACCTGTCTGCTGGCCTTTTCTCCTAATTGGGAATTTAGGTTAACCTGGTCAAGAGAGATTGCCTTACGAGTCTCTTCAAGTAGATCAGGGAGAGACTTATTCTCTTGTTCCCCATGAGGGGCGATACAGATGGCTGTCACTGTCTCAGGACGTTCCACATAAAACTTTAGCATATTGATGTGAAAGGTGCGTTGACCGCCCTCTGGGGGGTCTCGCATTGCTACATATGTGGTATTGTTAAGTCGCTCACTGATGGTCCAAGGCCCACACCACTTAGCTTGCAATTTGTTCTGGGGGTTAGGCACCAGAGCTAAAACTTTCTGTCCCACTTGAAACTCACGGTATCTAGCTGTGCGATCATACCAGACCTTCTGACGTGTCTGAGCAGCTCGTAAATTATCATGGGCAAAACGGGCTAGCGTCACTAATTTTTCCCGCAGTTCTAGAACATAAGGGAGGATAGCATTTTCTTCCGAGAGTGATTTTTCTTCCCAGTACTCCCGGAGTAGGTCTAATGGTCCCCGTACTTTATGCCCATATAGTAGTTCAAAGGGGGAGAATCCTGTTGATTCCTGTGGCACCTCCCGATAAGCAAAGAGGAGGTGCGGCAGATATCTCTCCCAGTCTGGCTCAGTGTCCACGAACGCCCCAATCATGCTTTTTAATGTGCCATTGAAACGCTCACAGAGACCATTGGTCTGGGGGTGGTAGGGGGCAGTCCGAATGGCTCGGACCCCACACAACTCCCAAATTTGTTGTAGGAGATCCGAGACAAACTGAGCACCACAGTCCGAGAGGATCTCCCCTGGGAAACCTACACGGGTAAAAATAACAATAAGGGCTTCAGCTACCCTCTTAGCAGTGATGGAAGATAACGCCACTGCTTCAGGGTAGCGGGTAGCATAATCAACCACTGTAAGAATATATCGTTTCCCTGATCGGCTGGGTTTGGCTAATGGACCAATAATGTCTACAGCGACCCGCCAGAAGGGCTCCTGAATGATGGGTAAGGGATGTAAAGGCATTCGGGAGTGATCTCCACTTTTACCAACCCGCTGACAGGTATCACAGGATTTGCAAAAGTTACGCACGTCTCCTGTGACACCGGGCCAAAAAAAAGCCTTCAACAAGCGTTTAGTAGTCCGTTTCACCCCCAAATGACCCGCCAGCGGAATCTCGTGGTCGACTCTAAGAAGTGTCTCCCGGTAGGGTCGAGGTACCACTAGTTGTTTTTTCTCTAACCAGGGTTGTGCAGGATTTGGGCTCTCTATTATACGATACAACAGTCCATCCTCCCATTGCACCCGACTCATGTTCTCCCCCCTGTCCCCTGCATCTGCTTGGGACCGGAGAGTTGACAAGGATGGGTCCCTTGCTACCTGTGTCTTAAAGTCAGCAGGGTGGAGCCACTTTAAAGGTGAACATTCAAGGTCAGAAGGCAGCGTACTCACTGTAGAAGGGTCTCCGGCTGGTTCAGATACAGCTAGGTTGCCGTTTCCTCTGGTCTGGCTGCGAGTTACAGCAGTTATTTCTTCCTGCGGCCGGTATTGGCTAACCAACATTCCCAGATCATTTCCCAATAATACAGCCGCAGGTAATCCATCCATTACTCCGACTACAACAGTCCCTTGTCCTGTCCCCCAATTCAGGTGGATCTTGGCAGTGGGGAGGGTATGGTAAGCACCCCCGGCTGTGCGGATAGTAACCTCCTGAGGTAACAGGTTATTTGGAGGTAGACATTTAGGTTTGACCAAGGTGATAGTGGCCCCAGAGTCTCTCAATCCTGTGAAGGGTCGCCCGCCCACAGTAACAGCCTGCATATGTCTGTCTAGACTTGAGTTACTAGGTAGATGGGTAGTGTAGGCCTCATAGACAGTCTCAGTCACAGGAGAAAATTTGCAGTATGGTTCGCCTTGGACAAATCCCACAACAGCAGACCTCGGACATTGAGCTTGGACATGTCCAAATCCATTGCATCTGTAGCATTGTTTTCCGGAGGAGGACTGCCGGGGAGTAAAGGATGTGGTTCGGGTGGGAAAAGATGGTGTGTTCTCTGTCTTAGGTCTGGTGTTGCCAGCTGGCGCTCTGGCCCAAGGCTGTCTGGTCAGTGGCTCTGTTAGTGGGTTATGATGGCGAACCTGCATATCAATATCTCGATTTGCCACATACTCGTCTGCCAGCCGGGCAGCATCACTGAGGGTAAGAGGTTTCCTATCCCTTACCCAGTTCCGAATGTCCTCGTGGCAGTGCCAAAAGAATTGCTCCATTAACATCAGCTGTTTTAGTTTATCAAAGTCCTGGATATCTGCCATTAGGAGCCACTGCTCATAGGACCTGTTTATGCGACTGGCCCATTCACTATGGGTTTCTGAATCTTTCAGTCTATCATTTCGGAATTGCCGTCGATACGTATTGGCGTTTAAGGCATATCGGTCCAAAATAGCTCTTTTTACTGTTGCATAATGGAGGGCCCCCTCACCTTGTAGAGCCAGAAAGGCAGCTCTAGCACGACCCGTAAGGTTACCTTGCAGCAGGGGAACCCAATCAGCCTCTCTGATCCGATAGACCTGGCACTGCTTTTCGAAGCTCTGTAGAAAGGCGTCAATATCCTCTTTAGTTTCATCAAAGGGTAGGAAGGATTGCCGAGTCACCCTTAAATCAATTTGTAATCCATGGGAGTCAGACTCCCCTTGTGTACGCTGGCTGCAGCTCTGCTGCTCCTCTCGAAGTTCCAAACGAATTTTATCCCGTAGTGCCAACTTTTCCTCCAAGGTGACAGACCTATCATAGAGAGCAAGAACCTCCCTCATCCGGAGATCAAACTCTGTGGGGTAGCCATGTTGTGTTGTTCCCCATCCATGTTGTGCAGGGTTTGGATTAATGCTGCTTTTCGCTGCTGGCCAGGATCACCTCCTCGGGCCGTCACTAGTTCACGAAGAGTGGGAACAGTCAGCAGTTCATAGTCCATTGGTATTAGTGCTGACTAAGGTAGAGTAGGTACATCCCACCGCTTGCCACCAAATGTGACGATACGGATACCTGGAGCAGCCTCTCCCCCAGGATGTATCGTCCAGAAAGGAGTGTTGCTGAGACCGGGGTCAAGTCGGTGACTGTATCTCCCCCAGGATGCTGGTCTCAGTAGGGGAAACTTTTGGTGCGAGGCTGAAGGGTCAGTAGACGGTAGCAGGTTTGACCTGAGCTGAGGTAGGCATCGAGTCCTTTAGCCACTGGATAGGAAGGCATGTATTGATCCCTCTGCCTCCAAGTACAGCCCTTACAGAGGCTGCCAAGTGTTAAGCTCAATGCTGACAGATCCGAAGACTCTGCCGCAAACCTCCCAAGAAATGGACGCACACCAAACTCTTGGGGAAGACTTCTCTGTTTATTGCAAGGCATACAAGGTTATATAGGAAAACAAGGGGTGGGTAAAACACTACAAACAAAGTACTTTGTATACAAAAGAAAGTTAACATAAGGAGATTAACTCAGGCATTTCATTAATACAATACAATAGTTCACACCACAACAAAGGATCAATACCATCAAGATAATGGTATTGCAGACAGGAAGCAGCACCAATAAACATAACGGGATTATACAAGGCAGGAACTTTTAAACACATGAAATACATCCTGGGATACAATAGTTCACACCACAACAAAGGGTTAATAACATCAGCTCCAGATAATGGCAGTACAGACAGGAAACAGCACCAATAAACATAAAGGGATTATACAAAGACGGAACATCAGTTTGAAAATACAAAATACACATTAATCCTTGTATGCCCACATGTCTCAGACGGCTACCATCACATTGACGTCCAAGCAATATTGGTGTCTGTTGACGCCCTCCGACACAGGGTAAACATCAGGTGGTGGTGGAGTATGTTGCCCCTGAGGCGACGGTGGTGTCTGTTGACGCCCTCATTCCCAGGGTAAACTTTAGGTGGTGGCCGACCATGTTGCGCCAAAGGAGACAGTGGTGTGTGGTGATGCCCTACGACCCAAAGTCTACATCAGTTGGTGGTGGAGTATATTGGCGTCCAAGCAACGTTAGTGTCCATCAGGGGGTGGTGGAGTATGTTGCCCTTGAGGTGACGGTGGTGTCTGTTGACTCCCTCCGTCCCAGGGTCAACTTTAGGTGGTGGCCGAGCAAGTTGCGCCCAAGGCGACGGTGGTGTTTGGTTATGCTCTCCGGCTGAGGGCCAACTTCAGGTGGTGGTGACGGTGACGGTGGCGACAGTGGTGTCTGTTGGCGCCCTGGATCAACATCAGGTGGTGGTGGAGTATGTTGTCCCTAGGGCGACGGTGGTTTCTGCTGACACCCTCCGGCACAGGGTCAACATCCGGTGGGGGTGGAGTATTTGCCCGTGAGGCGACGGTGGTGTCTCTTGACACCCTCCGGAAAAGGGTCAACATCAGGTGGAGTGGGGTATGTTGCGACGGTGGTGTCTGTTGGCGCCCTCTGGCCCAGGGTGAACATCAGGTGGTGGTGGAGTCTGTTGCCCCTGAGGCGACGGTGTTGTCTGTTGGCGCATTCCAGCCCAGGGTCAACATCCAGTGGGGGTGGAGTATTTTGCCCGTGAGGTGATTGTGGTGTCTGTTGACACCCTCCGGAAAAGGGTCAACATCAAGTGGGGGAAGCAACATACTTCACACCACCTGATGTTGGCCCTGGGCCAGAGGTTGTCAACAGACACCACAGTCGCCTCAGAGGCAACATACTCCACCACCACCTGATGTTGGCTCTCGGCCGGAGGTCATCAACAGACACCTTCGTCGCCTCAGGGGCTACATACTCCACCCCCATCTGATGTTGACCCTGTTCCGGAGGGTGTCAATAGACACCACCATCGCCCCAGGGACAACATACTCTACGACCACCTGATGTTGATCCTGGGCCAGAGGCTGCCAAAAGACACCACTGTCGCAACATACTTTACACCACCTGATGTTGGCCCTGGGCCAGAGGTCATCCAAGACACCTTTGTCGCCTTAGGGGTAACGTACTCCACCCCTACCTGATTTTGACCCTGAGCCGTAGGGTGTCAACAGACACCACTGTCGCCTCAGGGGCAACATACTTCACCACCCTTGATGTTGACCGTGTGCCAGAGGGTGTCAACAGACACCACTGTCGCCCCAGGGACAACATACTCCACCACCACGTGATGTTGACCATGGGCCGGAAAGCGCCAACAGATACCACCGTCGCAACATGCTTCACACCACCTGATGTTGGCCCTGGGCCGGATGGTGTCAACAGACACCACCGTCTCCTCACGAGCAAAATACTCCACCACCACCTGATGTTGACCCTGGGCCGGATGGTGTCAACAGACACCACCGTCTCCTCACGAGCAAAATACTCCACCACCACCTGATGTTGACCTGATGTTGACCCTGGGCCGGAGGGTGTCAACAGACACCACCGTCGCCTCAGAGACAACATATTCCACCACCACCTGATGTTGACCCTGGGCCGGATGGCGCCAACAGACACCAACATTGCTTGGCACAAACATACTCCACCGCCAACTGATGTTGACTTTAGGTCTGAGGGCATCAACAGACACCGCCGTCGCCTCAGGGGCAACATACTCCACCACCACCTGATGTTGACCCTGGGCCGGAGGGCGCCGACAGACTCCAAAGTTGTTTGGCACAAACATACTCCACCGCCAACTGATGTTGACTTTAGGTCTGAGGGCATCAACAGACACCGCCGTCGCCCCAGGGACAACATACTCCACCACCACCTGATGTTGGCCCTGGGATGAAGGGCGCCAAGAGGCACTACCATCGCCTCAGAGACAACATACTCCACCACCACCTGACCCTGGGCCGGAGGGCATCAACAGACAACACCGTCGCAAAATACTTCACACCACCTGATGTTGACCCTGGGCCAGAGGGCGCCAACAGACATCAACTTCGCAAAATACTTCACACCACCTGATGTTGACCCTGGGCCGGAGGGCGTCAACAGACATCACCGTGGCCTCAGGGGCAACATACTCCACCCCACCTGATGTTGACCCTGGGCCGTAGGGTGTCAACAGACACCACCGTTACCCCAGGGACAACATACTCCACTACCACCTGATGTTGGCCCTAGGATTAAGGGCGCCAAATGGCACCACCGTCATCTCAGAGGCAACATTCTCCACCACCAGTTGATGTTGACCCTGGGCCACATACTCCATGCCTTTTTACCCTCCTATATGCCACTCTGCACATGATATGCCTTTTAACCCCCTATATGCCACTCTGGGGGGTTAAACGGCATATCATGGGACTGAGTGACATATAGGGGGTATAAGGCATTTCTAGAGGTAGAGTGGCATATAGGGGACACTTACACACTCGGACACTGATATACCCACTCAGACACACTTCCAAACCAAGACACGCACTCAAGCAACTAAAGCACTCACCGCGATGGCTCCGCAGGCGCTTAGTATACTGCGGCTCCCACGGCATTACGGCATGACGCGCTGTGACCCCGCTATGCCCCGCCTCCTCCAGAAAATTTGACTTTGGGACGGCACAGTGCCGCCCGGGTCCTACGGGGTCTTGCTTCTGGAGTGCAGTGCCGAGATCAATGATTTCCTTCAATAGGCTCTGCTCCCCGGCAGTGGGCGGGCTATCGTGGCGCTGAGGAGGCGTCCCCCATGCTGAGAGCACGCTATGCAGGGAAAGGTACGCTGCTGCCTGCGCTTTCACTGAGCTCACTGATAGACGCCCGGTAGCAGCTGAGGTTTCCAGACCAGAGGATACAGATTCCCTACAGCGCTGCAGGGAATCTGGATCTTAGTCTCATCGTCAGACCTCTGTTTGAGGTCTGATTAGAAGACGACCCTGATTACAAGACGAGGGGTATTTTTCAGAGTATTTGGTCTGAAAAAAACCTTGTCTTTCTAGCAAATACGGTACGTTATTTTTGCAGTTGTAAACCTTTTTTTTTTTCTCGAGCATAAATAAGACACTGAAAACTAACGAAATACGCTGCGAACGTTCCTTTAATTGTCACGTAACAGGAGGGAATGCTTCTCCGTGCGGATTGAGAAAGCTCACACAGCTCCCTGAGTGCGACTCAGATGCCTGACTGCCACTCGGGGGCCACTCTCCCACAGCTTCATGATGGCCACTCCGGCCCCCCCTCCAGATGGCCACGCGGTGGCCCCGTTCCAAACGGCCACTCGGGGCCCATTTCCAAACGATCACTCAGAGGGGCCCCCTCCAATCAGCCACTCGGGGGCCCACTCCCACAGCTTCCGGACTGCCACTCGGGGGCCCCTCTCCGGATGGACATTCGGGACCCCCTTCCACAGCTTCCGGACTGCCACTCGGGGGCCCCCCTCCCAAGGATTCCGGACTGCAACTTGGGGGCCCCACTCCCAAGTATTTTGGGCTGCCACTCGGGGGGGGGGCCTCCCAGAGCTTCCTGGCCCCGTAATGTGTATTTATACCAGCAATGTATTATATATATATATAAATAAATGAAATGTATTTCATTTATATGTGATGGCTCAGAGTAGTAGTATTGTTCGACCACTCAATAATGGATGATAAATTACACTGAAATTCTATATAAAGTGCTGCAGAGTATGTTGCTTTTCAATAATGTATTCTGTTAAACTTTTATATAATTCTGGCATATTTGTTACATTTGTATTCCTGTGAAAATATTTTGTCGTTCCATGTCAGTAATGTCACAGAGCTGGCTAGTATGACCGACTACCTCCGCTGACTTGTGCTCCCTTAGCCTTGGACAACGCGCCCTTCCCAGATTCCCCAGTCACTAGCAGTGTAGGGTATATAAAAATGAAGAACACTTTATTTTTCACACACATAGCTAGATATAGCCAGCAAAGCGAACATCAACAAAAAACAGTCAGGTATTGGATTACAACAACTACAGAACCGCCCCCTTAATCTCGGTAATTTGGACTCCCAGTGGCAATAGGGTCATTAAAGTGATTAACAATACAATAGGGTCCCCACCCCCACTAAAAAAAATGGTTTGTCCGGGGTACCAGCCAGGACACTGGAACTCAGGTACACCTCCTGTTCCTTCCAAGATATAGAGAAAATAATGGGCTGTTCTCAGGCAGAGAGAAGCCGTTTCCTCCACCCTGCATTTATCACAGTGCAGCGTTAAACCTGGGGCACCTGTGTTAATAGGACCAGGAGGTAACGCATTAGTCACTGGGATAAACTGCTGTTTCTAATCTCCTGTTTACATAGATGCTGTCTTTCACCCTGTCACAATATATATACCTGTATATATGTGTGTATATAGAAAGCCTATAGAAAAATATATTTATTGGTGATAGAAAGCTGCAGATATAATAAAGATCATTTAAACAAGAGACCTTTATGTACTTTATTGGATCTACATGAAAAAAAACCCCTTGTTTGTGTAATTATATAACACATTAATGGAGGTGACATTTATAATTATGTTTAAAGAAAACACAATTCCATCAGACTTCCATTTTAAGCTATAGGTGATGATATCACAAAGTGGTGAAGATTCTGCCTGTGCCTAGTGGTGATGTCACAATGACATGTGAAGCCATGATGTCACAATGGGGCACGGACTTTATAAACACAACATTCTGAGAGTAAGACAGACACATGGATACACACAGGTAAGTCACATCACCCTGAACTTAACGCTGGGGAGTCAATATAGGTTTAAGGTCATAGAGCAAGAGAAAAATGTGCCGGCTCCTCTCACCTTTTATTTGTATATACCTCCCCTTTCTTTGTATGTTGTATTTTCTTTTGACTGCTGAATCTCGCTTCCAAGGCAGCTACTTTTTTGGGCAATAAATTCAAATTTGGATATTTGTGAGCCTCTATATTTTTATTTATTTTTTTAAATCTTTTTATTGAGTTTTCCATGTTTCGCTTACAACAAAATCAACAAAAGCAACAAAAAACGTAACCCCCACAAGTACTTCCCTCGGAGAATTCCAAAGGACTACATTGCAACAAATCAGGTAGCGACCAGTAAATACACAAAAACATCCCCCCACCCACCTGGTCAGCCCAGCAAGACAAATAACTGGAGCGAAAAACAACAACAAAAAACCCTGGCAGCCAACCAGCAATGGTCAGGTATTACGAACAAGCATCATTACCCCGTAACAGCTGTGCACCATACCAGGAAGTGTGACAGAAAGTCGCTTTGATTTGGCATTTAACAGAGTTCTCCAGAAAAAAAATCTATGGGTGTCTATTTCTTTATGGATCGTTGCATCTAACCAATCCATTCTGAGCAGGTGGAACAATTTATTATGAACTAAAGACAATGGTGGGGAGTAGTTTAAAAAAGACGGGGAGTAGTTTACAAAGCAAGAGAGTACTGACAGGGAGAGAGCTGTTGTTCGAGGTCGGTGTCAGCATAAGTGCGAAACCCAGTCCGCCGTATAACGATACAAAGCAGCTAGATTATAATCACGCACCCTGGGTAGTCTCAGGCCCAAGCTGTTTTTATTCTGTTGGAGAGTGAGTAGTGACAGACGAGGTCTTTTGCCCTTCCATATAAAGTTCCTGAAAGCCCTAGTCAATGCATGCTCATCTTGTGGTTTGATAAACAATAGAAGTGATTGAATAAGATACAAAAGTTTAGGAAACGAAACCATCTTAATAAGATAGCTCTTATTAAGATGGTTTCGTTTCCTAAACTTTTGTATCTTATTCAATCACTTCTATTGTTTATCAAACCACAAGATGAGCATGCATTGACTAGGGCTACCCGAGAACGATAAAGGCAAATGCTGCCAACCATGCAGTTCACCGATGAGTTTAGTGAAAAGGGGGCTATAATTTAAGACGTAAAGGTCAGCGGGATCTTTAGGGATCCGAACACCCAAATACAAAAGGGACCTTGAATCCCACTGTATACCTAGATCAGACATATGCGGTGGTTGCCTATGACCAGTGAGGCATAAAACCCTTGATTTATGTTTATTGATACAGAACCCTGTGACCTGTCCGCACTCGTCCAGAAGGCCAAAGATGCGAGGAAGAGTGAGTTGCGGATAGGTTACATATAAAAGGACATCATCCGCAAAGGCATATACTTTTAAAATGCGGGAGCCTATCGGCAGAGCCGGCCTTAGGTGTTCTGGCGCCCTGTGCGGACTACTCGTCTGGCGCCCCCCCCCATCCCAAAAAAAGAAAGGAATCAAAACTTGTAACAAAACCCCAATCACTATATACTACGCCAAACATTGATGTGGTGTAGGCCTACCACTTCATTGTCTGGCTTAGTAGTAGGGATGCACCGAAACAAATTCTGGACTGAAACCAAAAGTGCAGCATTTACCTGGCCGAAACCGAATATGACCCCCCCACACACCATAACACATAACAAAACAATTAAATAACAATATTTATATATATATATGATTAACAGCAATCACATTCTTATCATGCCCGCAGATTCCAGGATGTACTCGTAGACTACTTGGCATGATAGGAGTATGACTGCCCTATGTACCCCGTCTCACTCCATTCTCCCTATCTACCCCCTCCTAACTATCTACCCTCTCCCTCTTTGAAATTCACTTACCTTTCAGGAGTCCTGCAGTGAGGGTGCAAGGCCTCTGCCTCCCAGCTCTGCCACTGTATGGAACAGTATAGAGTGATGGGAGTTATGATGTACTTTTAGAGCATAATTAGATCATGAAAAAGACATTGGAAATGGTACAGCATAACACCCATCACTCTCACACATTTACCAATCCACACATATATACCAATCCACACATATACACCAATCCACACACACACCAATCCACACGTATACCAAACCACACGTTACCATCCCACGTAATACCAATATCCACACGTAACCAATCCACACGTATACGCAATCCACGCGTATACCATCCACACGTATAGGCCAATCCACACGTATACCAATCCAACTATATACCAATCCACATCATCTATACAATCCACACATATATACCATCCCAATATATCAATCCACACATTATATTACAATCCAACATATTACCAATCCACAACAAATACCAATCCAACACATATACACCAATTCCACACATATACTACAAATCCACAACACATACCAACCACACTATATAAACCAAACCACACAATATATCCAAACCACACATATATACCAACCACACATATAACCAACAACATATATACGCAATCCACACATATACACCAATCACACATTTACACGCAATCCACTCTCCACTGTCACTCTAGCTTTCCCTAACCTTTCCTTCTTTTCAGTTCTTTGCCTCTCTTCGCTCTTCTTCTTAGTTCTTCTGTCTTCTTTCTTCCGGGTCAGAGGGCACGGAGACCGGTGGCGCGGCTTCAGTGCTGTGCGCCGGGATCTGACAGCAAACCCTGGCGCACAGCAGCTGTTGCCGCGGGGATCACAAGGGAGCTGTATCGGAGGTCTGACCATTCCCCCACCAAAAACAAACAAAAGAAAAAAAATAACAAAAAACAGAAACCAAACAAAAATAACCTAGAACCATGTGCGTCACCAGAGGAGACATTTGGTCACCAGACCCGCCCCCCCGCCAAGAAAGAAAAAGAAAAACAGAAAACATCATCCATCTCCCCGCCACCCCACCCCCCACCAAGTAAATAGCAGTCTGGACAATGCCATCAGACAAGCGTCCCCAAGGCCACAAACCAATGTTCATGAGTCACTAGGAAGCCGCAGAAATTGAGTCAGAAAATCCTTAGCATCCGCTGGCGTGGTAAAGACGTGGGTACGGCCATCATAGACAATACGCAGCTTCGCAGGATATAACAGGCTAAACTTCACCTTAGCCTCTCAAAGTTCTCTACACAGGGGAGTAAACTCCCGACGCTTGGCCGCAACTTGTGCTGAATAGTCTTGAAAGATGAGAATTTTGTGAGAGTCAAGCAGCAATTCAGGATGTTTTCTGTATTCCGACAGAATGCTTTCTTTGTCAAGAAAATTCAAAAGATGCATAATCACTGGCCGAGGTTTAGCATGAGCTTCCCTCCTCTCCGAACCCAGCCTGTGTGCTCTCTCAATTATAAGAGGTTTTTCCGTGGAGTGCGGGAGATTCAAAGTCGTCAGCCAGTCCTGAAGAGTGCTGAGAAGTTGCTGAGGCTTAATAGATTCCGGAACATTAATGAGGCGCATTTTGCAGATCCACAATCCTGTCGAGCAGAGTTTGAATGGTCAGCGAATTTTGCATTGCAGTTTCCTGCGCTTGGAGCAAGGCATCATCGGTATCACTAATCCGTTGCTCCAATGTGACAATTTTAGCTGAATTTGGGCCAAAGTAGAGTCTATCTTGGAAGAGAGTTCCTGGAACCTAGAGTCCAGTAGAGGCCACAACGCCTTCGCCACCTCCGCAGCAGTTTCTGCCGCATCTCGGGGGGCGGAGGGTGTCGGAGAAGATGGTGACTCCCCAAGTAATGGCGAAGAAGGCGGAGACGCCTCAGACAGGCTCTCCCTTGATTTTGATCTAGAATCATGAGAGTCCTTGGACAGTTTTTGAGTGGCCTTACCAGCAATTTTCCCCTGAGGCATGGCGATAAATGTATCTATTTCGCAATAAAGACGTAGATGCGAGGCAACTTGCCGCATAGGGGGCAGCAATAAATCAGCGGGCGGCGAGTCAAAGTGGTCTCAGCCTAACGAGGCATGAAGAGCTTGATGAAAAGACAGGAGAAAGCTGATGAGCATATGGCAGACACCTCCAGCTCCCAAAAGTGTAGCAGAGCAAATAGGCTGAAGGTAGAACTGGAAAGCGTCCACAAGATGGCAGTAGTCGCTGGTGAGGATAAGGCAGACACAGCCAGTACACAAAATTGTAGAAGAGCAGGTAAGCTGAGGAATAAAACTGGGAAAGCATCCACAAGATGGCAATGGTCCTGCTGGGGAGTATAGTGACAGAAACTACATAAGGACTGTTAAAAAAAAATAAATATAATACATAATAAAAAAATAAAAAATGTAAATAAAATAAAAGAACTTAAATAGTGGCTGACAATAGCTGCCAAAAGCCGACAGGACAGCAGAAGCTTCACCAGCCGTTGCAGTCCACAGAGCCTGCCACTCACCCACCGTCGGGAGCAAGGCAAGGAGCAGGAACAGCTCCCCTGTCGAGCACTCCCCGGACCAGGTAGGCAGCCCCCCAGAATCACCGCACGACCGTCCGACACCCAGAGGAGGGAAGTGGGAGACACACTTAGGCAGTCGGGGACCTGCCGAGAACCACACCGCGACGGCCGCAGTTTTCGCGCCACACCGCGCAGGACCCTGGGGGTTCCTAGATGGGGCGCCGCAAAAGGTAGTGCCCAGACTCTCCCGCACCTCCTCAATGGCCTCACTGGGGGGAGGCACCGAGCCCCGTTAGGTGTTGTTGCCGGTTGCGGGAGAGCCTCAATAGCAAGCGGCCATCTTGGTCGGGCCATCCCCGGCAGTCCCCTCCATGAGCCTCTATATTTATAGAACTGCCGGTAGATCGTCTATGCCCCTGTGTAACATTATTGTCTATGGAGAACCAAAACCCTGAATTTATTGATTGTATCTTTGTTTATAGAGTTGCCCGTGTATCACACGACGTACAAAACGTCAGCGACGATTTTACTCACCTTGGTGAAGTAGAAGTCAAAGGCGACCTAATGTCAGAGATGGCAAACAGAGATGTAGAGGGAAATATTCCAGCAATCTCACAGGAAGTAGCTGAAGCTATAGCACAGCTAAAGCCAATACGTGTGAGGTTCCGTCCAACCCCAACCCCGTTCTTGGATCCCGAGACGAGGAAATATCTGGAAAGGCACCTGCAGGAGAAGCTGATTCACACGAGTTACTCGAGTCTGCCGCTTCTGGTCCAGAACTCTATAAAGGCAACTGTACTGCTCGTTGAAATGCCTTCCCCTCCAGCAACTTGTTCCATCATCAGACAACCACTCAACCCAAACGATGAACGTCTACGGGAGAGACTGGGGACCCTCTGCCAACGAAAACTTTCCCAGCAGAGTGGGAAGGAATTTAGGCATATATCATCCAGAGGTAAACCTGTTATATCTCAGCAGCCTACCCCTCTGGAGGAACATCTTCAAAATCTCCCTACAGAAGGCTCAACGAACTCAGACAGCTCAGTGAATCTTCAAGCAAGACTTCACAGGCAGAACTACTGACAACTTCCCCGTCCTCTCAAATCAGTGACTCGTCACCCACCCTGACATCCAGACTCCTGCTTGGTCTGAAGAACACCATGATGATGATGAACAGCTGCTGCTGCACTTTTGGATCATCAAACAGTACTGATCGTTCAGAGGAAGATGGATCTTGAGAACAGACGGATGAAAAATATCTAACCTGTGCGTGTTTCATCTTGGTTGTTGTATTCTGCTGAGAGGCTGTTCCAGTCATCCACTCAGTAATCCAGAACCATCCAAAGCACAGAAAGTATGGCAGTTTTTCTGGATTTTATGCCACTATTTACACTGCTATGTATATCTGTCAATAAACAGATTCTGTTATGTGTCTTTGTAGTGCAGCGATAGCTTCACAGAACTGCCCCCCCACCCAATAGCTGTCCCTTTTCGTGCCCTGTTCCAGGCACTCTCCCTCTGTCTCTTCAGACATCCCAGACACTTCAGGTCCTTATCTTATCCGAGGTCCTGACTCAAATATACAGAAAATAATTAGTCGCCACCCCCATCATCACTCCCAGTGTACCTTTGTCCCCTCCTTCACTGCGCCACATCTTTCTTTTCTTTTCACATGTAGTTCACGTATAGATCATATAAACAAGTAGAAACACAGCATTGCAGGCATAGATAAAATGAAGAAGACATACAAACCCTATTTGAAGGCAGGGGCGTACCAAGAGTATGTGGTACCTGGGGCAGATCCTGCATCTGAGAACTCAGAGAATCTGCCCATTAACCCCGAGACTGGGGAAACTGTCCTGGGTTAAAACCATTTAAGCCAGTACTGTAAGACTGGGATAAAAATCCAATGAAACTGCCCATTTATCCTTAAACTATTAGACTGGGGTAAAAACCCTGAGAACCCGTCCATTCACCCCATATTCTTTGTGACAGAATGACCTGTCATACAGGGCCCCAAGGTACTCAGAGATGGCTCCAGCCTGGCTACCAAACAGGCAGGAACTCCATTGTGTAAACTAATTCCATAACAGGATTGCATTGTGTAAACTAATTCCATAACAGGATTGCTGCCAGGTGGAGATTCAGTAGCTAAAGGGGATTAAAGTTGGGTTGTCTACATGTACCTGCTTATCAATGATGATTTATGTTAATGAAGTTATGTGGCTATATGAGTCTATGTTTTACAAGAATAAACTGTTAATTCCTGCTGTACTCAATTCAAGGTAGTTGTGTCTACTTATTGGGTACACATAGCAGGGTTCTAAGGTGCGCATGCTGCCTGGTGCTGGAAGTGATTCCTGGGACAACAGGAGGATACATGTGGGTGATCTCTGGGAGTTACTACAGCTCTCTTGGTGAACCCGTTACATTCTTATAAAAGTAAAAACCTGCAGAATCTACCAATTCACCCGAGACTCAGAGACTCGGGTAAAAAACCCTGATAATCCGCTCAATTTAACTCAAGACTCTGAGACCTCAGCATACCAAGACAGCTTATACAATGCTATGCTGGGAACAGTTTGGGGAAGGCCCTTTTCTGTTCCAGCCTGACTGTGCCGCAGCGCAAAAAAAAGCAAGGTCCACAAAGACATGGTTGGTCTTGTGGAAAACCTTGACCGGCCCGAACAGAGCCCTGTCCTCAATCCCATTGAGCATTTTTGGAGCTTGGAGATTGCAAGACAGACGTTCCTGTCCAACATCAGCGCCTGACCTCACAAATACGCTACTGGATGAATGGGCAAAAAGTCCCACAGAAACACTCCAAAAAAGTTGGAAGACTTTGCAGCCAAGTGGAACATAGCGTATTTGCTTGATTATAAGATGACCCCCCCCCATTTGAATATGAATTTAGGAAAAATAGAAAAAGCCTGAATATTAGACTACCCTCTAAGAAAAAAGTTTTATTAGTAAATAATAATTTCATATTAAACTTTTTTCATATTTACCATATTGTGCCCGCCTCCCCTAGACTTACCAGTGCAGACTCCCGGGTGCCTTGCGGGGCTGGCAGGGGACATCTATTCTACGCAGAATGGTATACAACTTCCGGTGACGGCACTTCCGGCAACGGAAGTTGTATACTGTTCTGCACTGGTAAGGAGGATTGTTAAAGCTTACCGCGCAGACGTTCACCGGCGAGCGTAAACAACCTCAGCTGCCGGCACGCCTGCACGATGTGCTTTAACAATCTCCCTTGCCGGGACTCCTACCGTGGGAATTCCGGGAAAGGAGATCGTTAAAGCACACCGAGCAGAAGTGCCGGCAGCGGGGGTTTACACGCATTGCCGCTGCCGGTGAACAACTGCGCGATGCGCTTAGACAACGTCCCGTGCCGGCACTCCCCCCGTGGAAAGTGCCGGCAGGGGAGGCTGAGCGTATAGGAGAGTAGGATGCAGGTCCCCTGCACTGCTGCGGGGGATCTGTATCCTAACCCTGCCAGACCTTGAGCTCCCTAATAAAAACTACGATTGAGAAAAAGGTGTCTTGTTTTTATTTCCTTTATTTTGCCAACCGGCCCTCAGTTATGCACATCTGCCCCCCTAAATATGCCTTATACCCCCTTATATGCTACTCTGCCTCCTGATATGCCTTATACACCCTAAGATCCGGGCGCCGCTGGAGGGAGGAGTACTCTGCCTCCCTGATATGCCTTTTAACCCCCTATATGCCACTCTGCCTCCAGAAATCCCTTAAACCCCCCATATGTCACACTATAACCCCCCTGGCAACTTACCAGTGCATCCTTAGACTTGTCCTTCGTACTTCAGATTCCCTGTTTTTGCAGTTTTTCTTTAACAAAGTGGGGATTTGTTCTGAGGTGTACCAGCAGCACATTCATATGTATTTATTAAATTTGTTTGCTTGTATAATTGTATTTTATATTATTTATATAATTTTATTGCGCACTACTCACTTTTTATTCAGATTCCCTGGTGTCTAGTAAGGGCAGCCAGTGGACTCATGCACTGTGCATAGACAACCCCTGCTGCTACTGTCTGGTACTTCCACCCTGGCTTCTACTACTGAGCACCGGAAGGTCATGTGACGCCCGTGCTCTGTCATAGAAGCCATGCACAGACGTCACCGGCTGCCAGAAAGGAGGATCTAGGTCCCCTGCAGCGCTGTGGGGAATCTGGATCTCAGTCTTGTATTCAGACCTCTATTTGAGGTCTGATTAGAAGACGACCTTGAATATAAGACTAGGGGTTTTCTTCCACAGCATTTGCTCTGAAATAACCTTGTCTTATAATCGAGCAAATACGGTAATATTGACAAGTGCAATGTTATGCATTCGGGGGGAAATAAATGTGCACATTTTACATTAGGTAGGTATGTGTTCAATGACAGGATGCTGCTGCAACAGCCAGCAAGATATTGGCATAGTTTATAAAGAGAGACATCCACGAATTGGAAATCACCTTAATGTAGGGGTTTTACCTGGATTAATAACACCACCCCGGGTACCACTCACACAGGGCGTGATACACCGGCACACACCTGCTTCTGTGTCCCTGTCTCCTTTTCCGCAGGTCCTCTTCTATTTCATCCGTCTTCTTCAGTGTCCTCTTTCTTCGCCTGCTTCTTCATGAACCAGTCCTCAGAGAACTTCTGTAAAAGAACAGAGCCTCCGATAAAGGAGACAGGGACACGGAAGTGGTCGGCAGCAAAGGTGGGGAGACATCGAGAGAGCATCAGAACGGAGCCGTAGCTAGCTCCTTTTGCGCCTGAGGCAGGAACAGAAGACTGAACAGAAAAATAAAGATAATAATATTAGAACAGATTTATAAAGATAAGAAACTTAGCATGATCAACTTATATGTGACAAATTGCAATCATCACCACTTGCATACAAAATGAAGTAAGG
>VKOC01048663.1:0-12014 GCA_009364415.1 Spea multiplicata | reverse complement strand
TCACTGGGGGGAGGCACCGAGCCCCGTTAGGTGTTGTTGCCGGTTGCGGGAGAGCCTCAATAGCAAGCGGCCATCTTGGTCGGGCCATCCCCGGCAGTCCCCTCCATGAGCCTCTATATTTATAGAACTGCCGGTAGATCGTCTATGCCCCTGTGTAACATTATTGTCTATGGAGAACCAAAACCCTGAATTTATTGATTGTATCTTTGTTTATAGAGTTGCCCGTGTATCACACGACGTACAAAACGTCAGCGACGATTTTACTCACCTTGGTGAAGTAGAAGTCAAAGGCGACCTAATGTCAGAGATGGCAAACAGAGATGTAGAGGGAAATATTCCAGCAATCTCACAGGAAGTAGCTGAAGCTATAGCACAGCTAAAGCCAATACGTGTGAGGTTCCGTCCAACCCCAACCCCGTTCTTGGATCCCGAGACGAGGAAATATCTGGAAAGGCACCTGCAGGAGAAGCTGATTCACACGAGTTACTCGAGTGTGCCGCTTCTGGTCCAGAACTCTATAAAGGCAACTGTACTGCTCGTTGAAATGCCTTCCCCTCCAGCAACTTGTTCCATCATCAGACAACCACTCAACCCAAACGATGAACGTCTACGGGAGAGACTGGGGACCCTCTGCCAACGAAAACTTTCCCAGCAGAGTGGGAAGGAATTTAGGCATATATCATCCAGAGGTAAACCTGTTATATCTCAGCAGCCTACCCCTCTGGAGGAACATCTTCAAAATCTCCCTACAGAAGGCTCAACGAACTCAGACAGCTCAGTGAATCTTCAAGCAAGACTTCACAGGCAGAACTACTGACAACTTCCCCGTCCTCTCAAACCAGTGACTCGTCACCCACCCTGACATCCAGACTCCTGCTTGGTCTGAAGAACACCATGATGATGATGAACAGCTGCTGCTGCACTTTTGGATCATCAAACAGTACTGATCGTTCAGAGGAAGATGGATCTTGAGAACAGACGGATGAAAAATATCTAACCTGTGCGTGTTTCATCTTGGTTGTTGTATTCTGCTGAGAGGCTGTTCCAGTCATCCACTCAGTAATCCAGAACCATCCAAAGCACAGAAAGTATGGCAGTTTTTCTGGATTTTATGCCACTATTTACACTGCTATGTATATCTGTCAATAAACAGATTCTGTTATGTGTCTTTGTAGTGCAGCGATAGCTTCACAGAACTGCCACCCCACCCAATAGCTGTCCCTTTTCGTGCCCTGTTCCAGGCACTCTCCCTCTGTCTCTTCAGACATCCCAGACACTTCAGGTCCTTATCTTATCCGAGGTCCTGACTCAAATATACAGAAAATAATTAGTCGCCACCCCCATCATCACTCCCAGTGTACCTTTGTCCCCTCCTTCACTGCGCCACATCTTTCTTTTCTTTTCACATGTAGTTCACGTATAGATCATATAAACAAGTAGAAACACAGCATTGCAGGCATAGATAAAATGAAGAAGACATACAAACCCTATTTGAAGGCAGGGGCGTACCAAGAGTATGTGGTACCTGGGGCAGATCCTGCATCTGAGAACTCAGAGAATCTGCCCATTAACCCCGAGACTGGGGAAACTGTCCTGGGTTAAAACCATTTAAGCCAGTACTGTAAGACTGGGATAAAAATCCAATGAAACTGCCCATTTATCCTTAAACTATTAGACTGGGGTAAAAACCCTGAGAACCCGTCCATTCACCCCATATTCTTTGTGACAGAATGACCTGTCATACAGGGCCCCAAGGTACTCAGAGATGGCTCCAGCCTGGCTACCAAACAGGCAGGAACTCCATTGTGTAAACTAATTCCATAACAGGATTGCTGCCAGGTGGAGATTCAGTAGCTAAAGGGGATTAAAGTTGGGTTGTCTACATGTACCTGCTTATCAATGATGATTTATGTTAATGAAGTTATGTGGCTATATGAGTCTATGTTTTACAAGAATAAACTGTTAATTCCTGCTGTACTCAATTCAAGGTAGTTGTGTCTACTTATTGGGTACACATAGCAGGGTTCTAAGGTGCGCATGCTGCCTGGTGCTGGAAGTGATTCCTGGGACAACAGGAGGATACATGTGGGTGATCTCTGGGAGTTACTACAGCTCTCTTGGTGAACCCGTTACATTCTTATAAAAGTAAAAACCTGCAGAATCTACCAATTCACCCGAGACTCAGAGACTCGGGTAAAAAACCCTGATAATCCGCTCAATTTAACTCAAGACTCTGAGACCTCAGCATACCAAGACAGCTTATACAATGCTATGCTGGGAACAGTTTGGGGAAGGCCCTTTTCTGTTCCAGCCTGACTGTGCCGCAGCGCAAAAAAAAGCAAGGTCCACAAAGACATGGTTGGTCTTGTGGAAAACCTTGACCGGCCCGAACAGAGCCCTGTCCTCAATCCCATTGAGCATTTTTGGAGCTTGGAGATTGCAAGACAGACGTTCCTGTCCAACATCAGCGCCTGACCTCACAAATACGCTACTGGATGAATGGGCAAAAAGTCCCACAGAAACACTCCAAAAAAGTTGGAAGACTTTGCAGCCAAGTGGAACATAGCGTATTTGCTTGATTATAAGATGACCCCCCCCCATTTGAATATGAATTTAGGAAAAATAGAAAAAGCCTGAATATTAGACTACCCTCTAAGAAAAAAGTTTTATTAGTAAATAATAATTTCATATTAAACTTTTTTCATATTTACCATATTGTGCCCGCCTCCCCTAGACTTACCAGTGCAGACTCCCGGGTGCCTTGCGGGGCTGGCAGGGGACATCTATTCTACGCAGAATGGTATACAACTTCCGGTGACGGCACTTCCGGCAACGGAAGTTGTATACTGTTCTGCACTGGTAAGGAGGATTGTTAAAGCTTACCGCGCAGACGTTCACCGGCGAGCGTAAACAACCTCAGCTGCCGGCACGTCTGCACGATGTGCTTTAACAATCTCCCTTGCCGGGACTCCTACCGTGGGAATTCCGGGAAAGGAGATCGTTAAAGCACACCGAGCAGAAGTGCCGGCAGCGGGGGTTTACACGCATTGCCGCTGCCGGTGAACAACTGCGCGATGCGCTTAGACAACGTCCCGTGCCGGCACTCCCCCCGTGGAAAGTGCCGGCAGGGGAGGCTGAGCGTATAGGAGAGTAGGATGCAGGTCCCCTGCACTGCTGCGGGGGATCTGTATCCTAACCCTGCCAGACCTTGAGCTCCCTAATAAAAACTACGATTGAGAAAAAGGTGTCTTGTTTTTATTTCCTTTATTTTGCCAACCGGCCCTCAGTTATGCACATCTGCCCCCCTAAATATGCCTTATACCCCCCTTATATGCTACTCTGCCTCCTGATATGCCTTATACACCCCTATAAGTCTCTGCCTCCCTGATATAGCACTCTGCCTCCCTGATATGCCTTTTAACCCCCTATATGCCACTCTGCCTCCAGAAATCCCTTAAACCCCCCATATGTCACACTATAACCCCCCTGGCAACTTACCAGTGCATCCTTAGACTTGTCCTTCGTACTTCAGATTCCCTGTTTTTGCAGTTTTTCTTTAACAAAGTGGGGATTTGTTCTGAGGTGTACCAGCAGCACATTCATATGTATTTATTAAATTTGTTTGCTTGTATAATTGTATTTTATATTATTTATATAATTTTATTGCGCACTACTCACTTTTTATTCAGATTCCCTGGTGTCTAGTAGGGGCAGCCAGTGGACTTATGCACTGTGCATAGACAACCCCTGCTGCTACTGTCTGGTACTTCCACCCTGGCTTCTACTACTGAGCACCGGAAGGTCATGTGACGCCCGTGCTCTGTCATAGAAGCCATGCACAGACGTCACCGGCTGCCAGAAAGGAGGATCTAGGTCCCCTGCAGCGCTGCGGGGAATCTGGATCTCAGTCTTGTATTCAGACCTCTATTTGAGGTCTGATTAGAAGACGACCTTGAATATAAGACAAGGGGTTTTCTTCCACAGCATTTGTTCTGAAATAACCTTGTCTTATAATCGAGCAAATACGGTAATATTGACAAGTGCAATGTTATGCATTCGGGGGGAAATAAATGTGCACATTTTACATTAGGTAGGTATGTGTTCAATGACAGGATGCTGCTGCAACAGCCAGCAAGATATTGGCATAGTTTATAAAGAGAGACATCCACGAATTGGAAATCACCTTAATGTAGGGGTTTTACCTGGATTAATAACACCACCCCGGGTACCACTCACACAGGGCGTGATACACCGGCACACACCTGCTTCTGTGTCCCTGTCTCCTTTTCCGCAGGTCCTCTTCTATTTCATCCGTCTTCTTCAGTGTCCTCTTTCTTCGCCTGCTTCTTCATGAACCAGTCCTCAGAGAACTTCTGTAAAAGAACAGAGCCTCCGATAAAGGAGACAGGGACACGGAAGTGGTCGGCAGCAAAGGTGGGGAGACATCGAGAGAGCATCAGAACGGAGCCGTAGCTAGCTCCTTTTGCGCCTGAGGCAGGAACAGAAGACTGAACAGATTTATAAAGATAATAATATTAGAACAGATTTATAAAGATAAGAAACTTAGCATGATCAACTTATATGTGACAAATTGCAATCATCACCACTTGCATACAAAATGAAGTAAGGTAAATAAGGTATTGGAAAAAATACAAATTTACACAAAAATGATCTTAGTATTAATCGGTATTTATTAAGATTGTATACAATCTTTAAGTTGAAGAATTAAAGTGATTTTCATGGTAATTCATACACCAGAGATGTAACCATGTTGAAAGATAACTTTCATTCACATTATAATTGAGTAACGAGTGTTCACAGAGGGTTATCCTTTTTATGAGAAGCTACACTATATAGACACAAGTACCGGGACACCTGACCAAACAGGGACTCTTATGACGTTGCATTCTAAATACATAGACGTCAATATGTAACAGATCCTCCCATTTGCAGTTACAACAGCTTCCGCTCTTCCGAGAAGGCTTTAAACAGGATTTTGGAGAGTCCAAGTTTTGGGAGCCAGTCATGCTGGATTAGAAAGCGGCCTTTCCAAACTGTTCCCGCAAAGTTGGAAGCATAGCATTGTCCAAAAATGTCCTGGTATGTCCCCTTCAGCTCACAAATTCTCTACTGGATGAAAATTCCTACAGAAAATCACAAAAAAAAAAAGAAAGCAGATGAACCCCAAGGGACACGGCCACTGAGAATTCTATGATATATTGAAGGAACCATCTAAGACTCGTCAAACATGCGGTCACACACACCCATGCATACAGGAACATATCCAAACACTTAAAAAACACACACACATGCACATAACATACACAGACAAGCACACACTAACACACACCCAATAATATACCCAAAAACATTCCCGCACTAATATACTCAGACACATGCCCACCATAACACACCTGAAAACAGACAACTTACCCACAAAAACAGACATGCACAATGACACACCCACAAACACGGGCGGCACATTGAAGTCCGGCGGGCCGCACGTTGGACACCCCTGACCTAGGTGCCAGGACAAAATTCTCGGGGGTATAAGGCATATCTGGGAGGCAGTGTGGCAAGCTTGGGCTCAGATGTGCATAAAACAAGAAATTAATATTTCACAAAGTTTTTTATTCTGCTGTTTGTTTTTCACCCAATTTATTCATTATCCCCTTAGCGACCTTTGACGGTTCAGTGCCGTCACAGAAAAACGGTCACTTAACGACCTTTGACGGTCCTGAACCGTCATTAAATTAAATAAGCTTAGAAAGTGATCAACGCTTTGAGGCATTCAGTAACGCCGAGATCGGCATGAGGGCCATGTTTGGCCCCTCCCTGGGGAGTCAACATCCGCCATACAACGTATGGCAGTGGACGCCCGTTTTAAAAGAGTTTAGGAGGCAATCAACCATCCCCTCCTAAACTTCAATGGTGCAGCTGAAATGCCTCGATCACGAGGCATTCAGCGACACCAAACACCACCCCAAGACGCGTCATGACCGCTCCAGAAAGCGTCCACTGCTAGTGATTCTGCCACTTGCAAGATGGCGGCGTCCATTAAAAAAAAAGTTGAAAAGAATCTTCAGGAGAGTTTCTCCAGACCCTCCTGAAAATCTGGCTCCACTTGCAGGTTGAATACTGGTACTGCATTCAACCATGCAAGTCAATGGAGCCCAGCTTTCTAATCATTATGTCATAAGTAAAATATTCAAAAAATAAAAAATGTAGAAAAAAAAATTGCTAATAAAAAAAAGGGTGCTAACATTTAAAAATAATCATGCAGTGATGTCACCAGAGGAACCATTCAATACCAGCAAAAATTTAAAAAAAAAAAAGTCCAAAAAACAATAAAATAACTAAAATAAAAAATAAAGTTTATTAGTTTGAGCAAGTGCTAAAACTAGTGCTATATAATCTCAAAAATCTCGACATGGAAAGAGTTAAAACAAACCCGACAAACCCGTGCATGTGGGGTATCACCATACTCGGGAGATGTTGCTGAACACATATTGTGGTGTTTGACAGTGATATATACCAGGACCTGTATATTTATAACTAAATTACAATTTGTGACACAAGAAAATTACTACTACAAAGTTTGACAAAGTGTGGTTGTATAATTAATGCATGGAAAGGGTTAAAATACCAGCATTTGAAATACTAGGGAGTCTAGTTTTCAAAAATATATAATTTGATGGGGTAAATTGAGTTAACCGGCTTCAAAGATGTTCCAAAGAGGAGATGGAGGCAGAATGACCAGATTTGGAAAAAAGGTTTGGAAATCATAAAATGCTATTTCTACTTATTGCCCTATAACTTACAAAAAAACCAGCAAAAAAACATAAAAATATTGGGTATTTCTAAACTCAGGACAAATAGTAGAATCTATTTAGCTAATTGTTTTGCTTCCTTTTGTAGGCGAGTAAAAGATTTTTCAAATAAAAGTCATAAAAGGTGTATTTTTTTTCAAGATTTCACCATGTTTTATTATTATTTTTATAGTAAATAAGTCGATATCAAAATAATGTTATCTGAAGAAAGCCCATCTTGTCCTGAAAAAAACAATATATATAACGTGTGTGGGTACATTAATGGGTGAGGAGAAAATTACAGCTGAACACAAGCACCGCAAATGTGTTAAAACAGCCATGGTCCCACAGGGTACAAAAAGTTAAGGGGCTAAATTATTTTAAATAAACAAAACATTTTCATTTTCTGTATCCGATTAATCGGAAAAAAACCATAATCGGACAACTAATCGATTATGAAAATAATCATTAGTTGCAGCCCTAGGAAAGCTCTCTCTAGTACACTGATCTGCCGAACCTCACTTCCAGCTCACCTTAATCATACCTCATTCCAATCACACACCACTCCTACAACCCCCCAGCCAGCACATCTAATGCCCACTACACCCAGCCACCACACATCACACCTCACTGCTATCACCCCTCACTCTAATCATACCTCATTCCAATCACACACCACTCTTACAACCCCCAGCCAGCACATCTAATGCCCATTACACCCAGCCACCACACATCACAACTCCCTTCTATCACACATCATAACTCACTCCTATCACACCAAGCCAACACACATCCCAACTCACCCCTGTCACACCTAGCCACTACACATCCCAACTCACTCCTATCACACATCATAACTCACTCCTATCACACCAAGCCACCACACAACCCAACTCACCCCTGTCACACCTAGCCACTACACATCCCAACTCACTCCTATCACACACAGGCATCAAGTATCAGGTCCGTCATACCGAGCTATTAAACATTACACATCACTCCCAGACAGCTTCTTTCCTCCTCCTTCTTACCTTGAGCAGAGCTAGAAACTCCAGAAGATGCAAAACGGAGCAGGCCGGACGAGCTGTAACAGGCCAGGAACGGAAAGGAAGGGGCGTGTCAAGACAGAGACACTCGGGGGAGTAGCTGGAAGAATGAGAGAGGTGGTTGATGGCAAGATACCCCCCCCCCGTCCGTCTCTCTATTGGTGCAAGCTGCTGCAGGGGAAGCGCTGCCATTTTGAGTAAGCTTGTTGACAGTTGTCCCGCTTCCCCGTCACAAAAGCAGTGACGCAACGTGAGCAGGGTCAGTTCCGCGGGCCACAGATACACACTAACATCCGAGGAAACATGTTCACTCACTAACATACCCAGACACAAACACTAATATACACAGATACACATGTTCATTAAAATACCAGCATACAGTAACATACGCAGATACATACATAGTACATACCCAAAGACACACTAACATATCCGCACACTTATACTAATATACCCAACACACCCAAGCATGCTAACATGCTTATAACATAACATTTCCTAGAGTCAGGTAGCTTGCGTGATGCATAATTATGTTTTAGCAGAGCAGTAGTGTCGCCCAAAATCTCCGGGGCCCCTGTGAGTTCTGTTATGGAGTCCTGGAGGCCCCATCTTCTCATATTATTTAAGCAGAATCTTAATTATATCTATCCACAATAGATAAAGACTATAGTTTGGCTCGAATACCAGTGTTATGCAATATTTTCAGATGGTGAGAACAGTGAATGATGTCATAGACACTGCTGATGACATTGTGATGTCACAATAGAAGCTTGCCTTCTATAAATTCTCCCTGCACACTCTGCTCCCTCTCAGATGCACACTCTGCTCCCTCTCAGATGCACATGGATATATGATGAAGAATGGGTGTTTTCAAACAAATACAGGTCTGACGTTTTATTTTCTTCATGGGAACTTTCTGTTTTAAAGGGATAACAGCAATGGAAACTGTAAGCCACACAAGTGTTGGCTGAGGTTGGACTGAGTGTAGGAGCAGGATCGGGCTTAACAAGCGGCTGGAGGATAGAATGTCTATAAATGCTGATGCACATTCTCACTTGATGGTTAAAGTTTATTATATCTTATTGGTGCTTTAAAGGGTTTTTATTAAGTGGGGTTTTATTGAACTGTTATATACACTTTTTCTTTTGCACAAATAGATGGAGGATGCGGGAGTCCGGTAGCTTGCTTCATGCATGGATATGCGGCCATATAAATATATTCGGGTAAGCAGAGCAGTAGTGTCGCTCAAAATCTCTGTCCACAATAGATAAAGAATATAGTTTGGTTTAAATACCAGTGTTATGCAATATTTTCAGATGGTGAGAACAGTGAATGATGTCATAGACACTACTGATGACATTGTGATGTCACAATAGAAGCTTGCCTGCACACTCCGCTCCCTCAGATGCACAATCCGCTCCCTGCGATGCACAATCCGCTCCCTACGATGCACAATCCGCTCCCTCAGATGCACATGGATATAGGACGAAGAATTGGTGACTTCAAACAAATACAGGTCTGACGTTTTATTTTCTTCATGGGAACTTTCTGTTTTACCCCTTCGTGACAAAGGCTGATTTTACTTTTTGTACCCTTCGTGACAATGGCCGTTTTAACATTTCTGCGCTGCTCGTGTTTAGCTGTAATTTTCTTCTTTCCCGTTTACTGAACCCACACACATTAGATATTGTTTTTTTCAGGACAAGAAGGGCTTTCTTTAGATGACATTGTTTTGATTGTATCATATTATTTACTATTAAAAAAATTATAAAATATGGTGAAAAATTTAGAAAAAAATGACTGTTTCTAACTTTTAGTTGAAAAATCTTTTACTCATCTATAAAAGGTAATGAAAAAACCTGCTAAATAGATTCTACTATTTGTCCTGAGTTTAGAAATACCCAATGTTTTTATGTTTTTTTGCTTTTTTCTACACATTATGGGGCAATAAGTACAGGTAGCGTTTTGCTATTTCAAAGCCATTTTTTCCAAATCTGGTAATTCTTTCCCCCATGTGCCATTTCGGGTATCTTTGAAGCCGGCCAATGCAATTTACCCCATCAAGTCATATATTTTCGAAAACTAGACAGCCCAGGGTATTCCAAATGCTAGTATTTTAACCCTTTCCAAGCACTTATTCTACCATCAGCCTTTGTCAAACTTTATGGTAGTTATCTTTTTTGAATTTGTTTTTTCACACACATTTTACTTCAGGTATGAATAAACAGGTTCTGGTATATGTCACTATCATAAAACACCCCAATATGTGTTTAGCAACATCTGAGTACAGCGATACCTCACATGAATGATTTTGCCTGGCTGTTTGGGGGCAAAAGGGCCACATTTGGGGCATGCACATTTTTCAATGTTGAACTTTGGCATTTGGGGATCCACTGCCCGTGCCCTATTTGGTACATCTTTGAGCCGGGCCATTTCAGTATGCCCAATAAACCCATAGATTTTTGAAAACTAGACATCCTAGGGTATTTTAAATGCTGGTATGTTAAGTCTTTGCATGCACACATTTTACCACCAGCATTTTTTCAAAGTTTGCAGTAGTATTTTGTGTGTATTTTTCCCACACACACCTACTTTATGTATGAATTTACAGCTCCTGGTATATGCCGCTGTCACACGATACCCCAATATGTGTTCAGCAACATCTCCTGAGTACAGGGTCAACTTAAAGGCCACATTTGGTACGTGTGCATTTTTCTAATTGGAAATTAGATGTGTGGTCATCCTTCCCCCCGTGTTAATTGGGACATTGTTGAACCCGGCCAATTCCATTTACCCCATCAAATCATACATTTTTTAAAAGTAGACACCCCATGGGCATTTAATATGCCAGTATTTTAACTCTTTCCATGCGAGGATTGTTTTCAGCTAATATGCTTATTTTAGGACTTGCTCACAAAAATATATTTTTATATATATATTTAATTTTTTGCCATTTTTTTAAAAAAAAATGTTAACATTTTTTTTCAACTTGAAGGTTCCCTGATAGTGACATCAATGGGAAATAATGTTTACATTTTACTGTTTTTTTTTACTATTTTTTCTAATTATTATTAATTTATTTTATTTTTAATTTATTTTTACTAATCACACTGTGATTAGAAAGCTGATCTCCATTGACTTGCATGTACCAAGTACCTGTACAGTACCTGTATTCAACCTGCAAGTGGAGCCAGAGATCTTTATTGTTTTTTTCCCGGGCCGCAGCCATCTTGCTGATGGTGAAGATCACTCTCAGCTGCGGCTGTGACCGCTTTCTGGAGCGGTCACAGCCCATCCAGAGGTAAGTGTTTGGTGTCGCTGGATGCCTCCTGATCGAGGCATTCCAGCGACACCATCGTTGATCGCCTCCTAAATGCTTTTAAAACGGGCGTCCGCCGCCATATGTTGACGCCCCGGGCAGGGGACAGAGATGGGCCCCTTTGTGCCGATCGTGGCGTTGCTGAATGCCTCGAGGTCGAGGCATTACAGCTACGCCCTTTGGGTGCAGAAAGCAAAAGTAGATCGCTTTCTGCACCCGTTTAAATGACGTGCCAGGACCGTTTAAAGACGTGCAATTGTCGTAAACGACATGTTTTTCCGTGACGTGCCCGGACCGGCAATTGTCATTAAGGTGTTAAAGGGATAACAGCAATGAAGACTGTCAGCTACATAAGTGTTGACTCAGGTTGGACATGTGAAGGGGCAGGATCGGGCTTAGCACTCGGCTGGAAGATAGAATGTGTGATTCCTGATGCACATTCTCACTTGATGGTAAAAGTTTATTATCCGGGGGTGATGGAGTATGTTGCCCATGAGGCGACGGTGTTGTCTGTTGACGCCCTCCGGCCCAGGGCCAACATCAGGTGGTGGTGGAGTATGTTGTCCTGGGGCGACGGTGGTGTCTGCTGCCACCCTCCGGCACAGGGTCAACATCCGGTGGGGGTGGAGTATGTTGGCGTCCAAGCAATATTGGTGTCTGACGCCCTCCGACCCAGGGTCAACTTTAGGTGGTGTGGAGTATGTTGAGACGGTGGTGTCGGTTGGCGCTCTCTGGCCCAGTGTCAACATCAGATGGTGGTGGAGTGGAGTAGTTTGTCTCTGAGGACGTTAGTGTCTGTTGGCGCTCTCCGCCCCAGGATCAACGTCAGGTGGTGGTGGA
>VKOC01048661.1:0-11248 GCA_009364415.1 Spea multiplicata | reverse complement strand
AATCTAGACTATAATTAATAGGGGGATTATGCTACATCCACTTAAGAGTCAAACTCTCATCTGCCCATGGTTTGCACCTTGACTGCTGTATCTATGGGCCAATGGTGACTCCTGTCCTGCCCACCATCCCAATGGTAGTGATATCAGCTACATCTGACCATGATATTGCCTAAGTACTCTGCTACACGTGCTGCCTTCTAGTTGCCATCCTTATGAATTAGTCTTCTACTCTGCTGCCTCCTTTGACAGAAACCTATATTCATTATTTATGTTTTTACCTACTTACCGCCATTATCTGTTTTTAGAACATCTGTTGAAGGGGTTAAACACTTTTTCCAACTCACATTTGTTGCTCGTCTGCATAGTCAACAACAATTATTTTGTTAATGACTGGTACATCAGAGGAATAAAGGAACAAAGAATTGTATAAATTACTGAGGAACTAGCTATAGACATTCAAACACTTGTTCTACTAATGATGCATATTTGTTATTGTAACACATCCTTAGAACAACAGCTCAACATTATCACGAACGACACAAATAAAAGGAATTGACCTTAGAAGCTTTTAGGAGTTTGAATGTTTTTAACAGAGAAATTCACTTTCGGAAAGTATTGTAAACAGACAATTACTTAACTTACTGTAGCCCAAGGACAAAGAGATATGGAATACCAGTACTGTTTCAATGAGGCAAATCTGTGTTTTAAAGTCTGAATTGAATTTCTTACAAGTTCTTTTAAGAAAAAAATTCTTAGAACTTTAATCGTTATACAGAATGTTGATACTGAGAAAACAATGATGTGTGTCTAAGCAAACTTTGGGGATTATCAAATAGCTTGCACTCAATTAATTTGCTGAAAACCCATAGCTCTACAAGTAATGTCAATTCTTTTCTTAGGTCTGTGATCTATCATCCCCCTCATCTCAAGAAGGGGCTTGTATCATTGTATCACTCTCTCATCAGATGTGACATTAGAAACAAGTTACGTGATATGTTAGACTTTTGTTGAGAGGGGGCTATACAGACAAATTACTTAGCCAGCAGAGAAATAGCCTAGCACAGATCACGCACTACCAAGCTGTGAAATGAACTAGTAAGAGATGACATGAAACAGCTGACTTGGCACCATAAAGCCAAAAACATGGTTCATCTCCAAACCGAATAAGGGTGAGCCCACAAAACCAGTTAAAATACAAAAATGAGCCAAAAATAAGCACGGTAATAGCCGCCAGGACTCGCCTTGTGAGGGCAGGCTGCCAGGTGAACCAACTTAGATTTCAAGTTATTGACCAGGCTCCTCCACTCTGGCGAGGAGGGGACAGTATACTCAAAGTGAAACGATATGGAGAGAGCTTGGTTCGAGATGGTTGTGAGCAGGCTGTTATGGTGCAGGAAAGCTACAAGAGGAGAAAGTTTAAAGTTAAAAAGGGAAGGCGTTATGGGTGTAGGAGGCCTGGGGGAGGGGGATCAAGACAAAGAAATTTGCAAATAGGTAAATATCAAACTTCGGCCAAAAGAGGAACAGTCTCCCCGAAATACATATTTGGTACATATACAGCAAAACATGCATATACAAAATATGAATTAATAAACCTATTTGCACATCGGGCACAGTGGTCTAAATGACTTTGAATACCTTTTCTATCTTGGTTGACAGCGTTGTTTGATGCTATAGGTTTCCTGTTCCCCCAATGCCACTTAAACATATTTTAATTTATTCAATTCTACTTTTTATTTTTTTGCATCTGTAGTTCTACTCTTTATTTTAGTATATATTTGAACATGAAGACCCTTGTCATTACCAATGGGAGGGCAGCATCTATAGTTACAGATGCGCACCATATACAGTATTATCTTCTTTCTTGTTGGTTGGACAGAATAATGTAATTCCTACCCTTTTCTCTAATTGTAGATGTTCCTATTTAATAAAATAAGCCCTGAGTTCGATGTTTAGGTTAGAAGTCCCCTGCCATCAGTGCATTGGGACCCCCTCCCCCCTTACACTTATAACCAACCAGTTTTTTTCTCTTCTGCTTCAGCCTTAGAAGGACATGAGTCTATGTGTATGTTTTTCACATGCCAGAGAGCAGCCAGATTTTCTTTGCTGCAACATAATATACATCTAACTATTATGGCATATCATATACACTATGTGGCAAAAAAGCTGGGGGAAAATGCACATGGGAGAACATCACGAAAATGTAACGAGTCCTCTGAGTGCATATGCAAGTTGGATTGTCTCTCTAAGGGAATTACATAATGTTTTGAATGTATGCAAAGTTATTCTGCAGATCAAATAAGAAAGTATGGGTACATAAAAAAGCTGAAATGAAAAGAGTAAGATGGAGTTTGTGCCTCTCCTAGGCTATTTTATATACTTTAACCATCCATCCCACCGGGCAGGGTATGTGTTATAGTGCGGCCTATACAACCCAATGCTATTTTATTACCCTTCAACCATATACCAGAGTAGGGGGCTGATTATCCATTACTGGACTCATCTTGGTTAAGCAATAGGGGAGCAATGGTTGTGGTTTTCTTTTTAGTCTTTTTGTTTGTTTTTTTACTTGCATTCTCTCATCTACAATTCATAAAAGTAAAAATCACAAACACTCGTAAACAACTCGTATATTAGTAAATATAAAAGTCATTTTGCAAGTGTTAGCATGAGAGAGCATGCAACTAAAATTGAGTCTGCGTGTTCAAGTTAACCCTAAAGTGGACTGACCATTCAACTCCTTAGTTAACAACAAAATGTCCTCATACTAATGAGGTCCCTTTCGATAATTAAGACAGAGACATTCTATCATTTACTACAAGCCCTGTGTGTGTTGGACAATGTCCCCTTCTAACTGGGGCATATGGAGGTAAAGTAGATCCATATAAGGATATTTTTTTTATTTTAACCCAAAACACCATAGCTTTTTTGACATTTTTGACATGTGCTTGCTCACCCATAAGCGTCACGCTTACTGTACCCATGCAAATTACACAGTGTTTTAATCAGAAGGAAATGCAGGAAATGCTATATTTATGTGGCCCATGGGTCAGCTTGAATAAAACATGAACCGTGAAGAACTATGCCATATACAGTTTTGCATATATTAATGTCCACACAACAAAAGCTACTGAAGAAAATTACCTCAAAATATATTCATTTGCTTGTCGAGATTTAGAAATTACCTCATATGCACAGAATTTTCATCTATTTTTCAAACAACAGGGCACATTTTATAAGGTACACAAAATCAATTTGAAGCTGTAAAACGTTCAACTCTGGAAACAGTAGCAGCCAAAGACTAAATATACCATTCAAAATGGTCATTTTGTCACTTTTCATGTTATATCGACAATGACAAAACTACCAATTTGGGTTTAGCAACATTCCCTTAAAAATAACAAAGCACCACTTACATAGGTTTGCAATTTTGGAGGAAGTTACAGGCCACAAGTGATAAGACCACTTTGGTGTACAAATGACCCTGATGACAAAAGGGTTAATTTTTGTTACCTACCTAACTCTAAACCAATCCACCTAATCCCTATTATAAAATTAAACCAATATTTTCACAGCCTTTTGAATTCCACCTACTATATTATCTATGCATTAAGCACATTCAAATGTAATTTTCAATTCCACCCAATTCCACTCACAATAAAGTTACATACACTATATGCCTATATATGTATGTACACTATATTGACAAAAGTATTGGGACACACCTCCTAATTATTGAATTCAGATGTTTCAGACTATTTGTAGCTCTATAAAATCAAACACCTAACCATGCAGTCTACATTTACAAACATTTGTGAAAAAAATGGTCGTTCTGAAGAGCTCAGTGAATTCAAGCGTAGTGTTGTGATACGATGCCACCTTTATAATAAGTCAGTTCGTGACATTTCATCTCGAGATATCTGCAAGATATTCCATGTTACCCGTGGTGGTATTATTGGAAAGTGGAAGCGTTTAGAAACAGCAGCAACTCAGAAGACCTCATGAAGTCAGGGAGTGCTGAGGTGCATGGTGCATAAAAGTCGCCAAGGAACTGCTGATTCCATAGCTGAAGAGTTCAAAACTTCCTCTAGCATTAATATCAGCACAAAAACTGTGCAAAGGGAGCTTCATAGAGTAGATTTACCGCAAGGCTTGCTTCACCAAGTACAATGCCAAGCGTTGGATCGAGTAGTGTAAAGCACGCCGCACCTGGGCTCTGGAGTAGAGGAAATTAGTTCTGTGGAGTGACGCTACTCTGGTAGTCTGATGGGCAAGTCTGGGTTTGGCAGATGCCAGGAGAACGTTATGTGCCTGACTACATTGTGCCAACTGTAAAGTTTGATGGAGGAGGGATAATGGTATGTGCCTATTTTTCAGGGGTTGGGCCCTTTACTTCCAGTGAAGGGAAATCCTAATGCTTCAGCATACCAAGACATTTTAGACATTGATATGCCTCCAACTTTGTTGAAGGCCCTCTTCTATTCCAGCATGACTTTGCTCCAAAGATCCATAAAGACATGGCTGGATAAGTTTGGTGTGGAATGTCTATGTTAGAATGCAATGTCCCTGTAGGTGTAATGGTCAGATGCCCATATAGTGTATGTATAGATTAAATTAAACACTCTGAACAACCCTACCCACTAAACTATTACTGACCCTCCTCCCCAAATTTCCAGATAGAAAGTTGTAATAAAAAGATAAAAGTATGGTCTAATATACCAACTATACTAGACTCAGGTGATCAAGGGATTTATTTTTAGAAAAGAACATTTTATTACAATTCCTAAAACTTTTTCGCACTTTGTAACACTCACTATTGTGTCTCTCCCGCTGCACCCCTGGAATTGGCTCTACACACAAATCCAATGCTTAACCACATTGCCTTGATGCAGAAGTCATCATATTAGCCCCCTTTCACCAGGTACCTAGTCAGACCCTTTCACCAGGTACCTACAGTCACACGTAAAAGTTATTTTTCTTTATCTGCTCTATCTCATGAAGTACTTCAACAAATAAACAGGTGAAATAAGGTTTAGTTTAAGCCTACCAAAGCTTGGCTACAGTCAGCCGTAGCTGTAAAACACAAGCCAGTTTTTCTACAGCAATTTGTAAAGAACTACAAATGTGAAGGTTTGTCAATAGCATAAATTTAATTTGCCCTGTCTCTACAAAGTTAAAAATGCCATTCCGTCATTGAATGTTGACATTGTGCCTGGGATGATAAGTTGTATTTCTCCAATATTCACTTGTATGTATGCTTCACTAGGTTGCTGTGGTGATTGGATTCCATTTTGCTATATACAGCACACATAGATTCCTTTATTCCGAACACTGTTTCTATTTTAGCTTCTATTGAAAATGTAATAAACAGATCGTTAAGAATGTGAAATCATGTACAGAACGCAATGGGAAAAATGCGGCCAAAGTAGGTCACAAAGTAAAATGCCTGAAAAAATGCAAATGTCAAACAGGGAAGAAACTGAAACAATGTAATACATTAGAGGGCACTTATTGGAGATCCAATTAAGTAGATTAAGTTATAATAGGTCCATAGGAAGAGTACCTTGCCAGTTGCCACTTATTAATTAAAATTAATAAACAAAAGAAATAAACATTGTTTAGCCCCCTCCTCTCATACCTTCTTACCTTTCCTAGCATTTGACTCATTTACGGATTGACTCATTTACGGAGTGTAAGGTCAGTTTACCTAACTTCTACATCCTTTTTCCCACTAGATGGTGTAATCTGGGATATGTGACCATAATTGCTTCCTGTTTGCACACAAGAAGGTGCTGGTGAGGTCCATGCCTAAGGAGAAGCAGACTTCATGCTCCTATGTGCATGGTGGATCAGAGGATCTTCCTGAACTGGTTCATGGCTTTAGCACCAACAAACTTAAAGCTGCCGGCTGCCAGGGACCTTCAGTGGCTCTGGGCTAAAGGTGGGCCCAGGTCCCTCTTTCTGAAATAACAAAAAACTATGTTGAGAAAATCCACAAAAATGAAAACTTACTTGTGTTGAGGGTATACTTGTATTCTTGCATTCTGTTGAGAAAATATAATGTCTTAAGGAACCGATCTCTGTACGTGTGAATTGAGCACTTGTAGACAGGTATATCGACCACCGATACATGCTGCCGATACTCTAAAAAGATTGTTTGCTTTTACTTGATGTATAACCTTTTGGTTGAAAGGGGCAAGTACAGCCAATAAGCCCCTTGCCCCCCCTTTATAACACGCAGGCTAATATATCTAAACATACCTTTGGCACCATTCAATGATGCTACCACATGGCACTCTACAAAGGATCTTAAAGGGCCAGTGTTAAGGGCCACACAGGGCTGACCCAGTTTTAAAGATTGTACTGTCCATGACTGAAAAAAAAGTGTCAAGGCCTAGGGGCATAAGCATTCAGGGTCAATTGCATATGGGGAGCCTGCAGAAATCCCCATGCATTTGCAAGAGGGACACCACAAAATATGATTAGTGGAGGGACCTTTTGTTGCAATAAAGGTTAACAGCTCCAAATTTCCTAAGGTCACTACAAATGCATTGTGCTCAGTATAATTACATGTCCTTACAACTCTACTTTGCATATCAATTTTTTTTTACACGGCTAAAGATTAACTTCATTATAGATGGTATTAAGTGGATTGTCATAAAGAAATATAATTGGTGTGATTTTTTGTTTTATAAACACATTGGGATGGCTAAAAGGCTTGCTCTGTTCTAACTGTTTATTGCCTAGGAAGAAGTTTATTCTTCCCGTAGCGGATGAGCAAACTTGCTTACAAACTGATGTTACGTTGATGTACTTTTTTATGTAGCATGGCAGAGTAGATTTTTTCAGGAATTTGTGACTAAGGGATTGTTTTATCTGTAAAGGCTAACTCCATAAGAATAATTTACTATGTAACATTTGTTTTTATAGCATTAGCAGACTATGTTTCGCAGGGCAAAGGGGCGACAAAGATCAGTGTACTGCACAGGCGGTCTCAGCCTGTTCCAGATGGTTCCCATATAGTAACCAATGCTGTTCTTCTGGTTGTTAAATACAGTGATCATTAGACATTAGATCTGATTAGGATGTTATCATAGGACGTTCTCTTCCTTTTGGGAATTTTCCTAACAAGTGCTACTAGTGAAAGGAGTGAGGTCTTTGCATCTTCATGTTGGTGTCTTCATGCTGGGTTGAAGATATATCAGTTTCTCAAATATATATATATATATTATATATATTTTATATATATATAATGATAATACGTATATATATGTAACTCGTTAAAGATCTGAAAAATAAATTATGTTAAGTCAAAATTAGACATGCTGGATGTTAATAGCCAAGTGAGGGAGGATATCTGCAGCTTTGCGTGACTTAAGAATATTCCAATGCGACAATTTGTTTGAGAAAAAATATATTAGTAAACTAATATTTATTCAACTCAAAACAAAAAAAAACAGTGTGAAGATTTTCTGCAAATATTTTGAGATAAAAGAGAAGGAAGATAGACGGGCATTTACACTATGGTATATTGCATTTTTGTTTCTCTATTTTACATTATTATGTTTAGGTTTAAACATGTTTTTATGTTTGTTTAGCTCAGGCTTTTGGCTTTTTTGTATAAATATTAACCCCTTCTTTACTGATGGTATTTTGTAACCCAAAACCAGGAGCTTTTTTGTAAATTTACATTGTTTTAACAATGATTCTCCATTTTTCATTTTTTTTCGTGTACACACAAATTAAATATTGTTGGTTTTTTAAAGGGCGGATAGAACTTTCTTTTGATACTGTTTTTAGATACAGATTCCAGCATTTAGTATGAATAATACATTAAATAGTGTTTTAAAATGTTTTAAATGTTTCACTTTTATAATTTTCACTAAATGAGTTCAGTTGACTAAAATACCACAAAATATATTACTATAAGTATCATGATGTTTTTAACTTTTAGTTGTAAAGACTATGTCTCATTTGGGAAAGTTTTGCAGCCCACCACCTTAAAATACCTCCACAAAATTATATATATTTGGAGAGAAGACAAGCCAAGGTATTTCACTAGGAGCGTTTGGATGCTCTTCATGCAACAATTTTGTTACCAGTCTCTGGAAAAAGGAGCCATTCAGGGCTGTCTTTAACATGTTAAAAATAAATGCACAATACATGAAAAAAATTGAATCGCTAGTTCACAGAATATATTTATTAATTCAGAATGAAATTCAACTAAAAGAGCAAATGGACTGCAAATTGCAATATTTGAGCCTGTGGTTGAATACCAAAAAGCTAATAAAACCTGAAAGTGGAATGTATTCTTTAACCAATTTATAGTATATAAATTCCAATTGTCTTCTTTATCTTCTTTAGTATTTCTCTTGTTGCATGAGATGCAGCGGGTTACCTTCAAGACAAGTTTCAAAACTATTGAAAGGTCTTTTAGTATTTTTTTTATATTATGTAAGAATGTCTAACTTCTACGGTTTATGTTTTTGGCAGGAAGACTCATATAGACTCATATATATATATATATTATATATATATATTATATTTTATATTATATTATATATTATATATATTCATTTACTCACAGAGTCCATTGCACACCATTCCAAATATTCAAAGCCCAGTGCTAGTGACCAGCAGTTTCCATACAAAACACTTTCAAAAGATGATCAGCACTCCAGGTCTTTAAATTGACAATTTCATTTTATTCAAAGTCAAGTCGACGTTTCAGTCATTGCTGACTTTCATCAGGACATATTAGTGTTTTTTAACAGCATGCCAACAGGTAAGAACTGACTTTTTGTGATTCCCTCTTTGTGCTGTGGAAAATAGGCTGGAGTGCAAGTGTGGTTACAACATATCAATAAAGATTAGGTTTCATGTTTTATAATGCGATCTGAGCAACACACTCACAAAACATCATTGGAAAGTTCATGAGAGTTTAATAGTATGCCATGAGTGATATTACAGAGGGTAAGAAGAAGCTTTCCTTGGTCATTCGACTCTTGTGGTTTTTGAAGGAAGGTAATATGCAAGCGAGTTAACGCTAAAGATGAGGTACCACCGAGACTTGAACGCTGGATTCAGAGTCCAGAGTGCTAACCATTACACCATGGAAACTTGGCGAGAAAGAGAAACAACAAGGTCAAAAAAAGAACCAACATTGTGTTTAGTCTTTTAGCTTCCAAAAAATATTTGTTTTTTTAACAGAATGCCTAGAGGTAAGAACTGACTTTTTGTGATTCCCTCTTTGTGCTGTGGAAAGTAGGCTGGAGCGCAAGAGTGGTTAGAACATATCAATAAAGACTAGGTTCCACCGAGATTTGAACTCGGATCGCTGGATTCAGAGTACAGAGTGCTAACCATTACACCATGGAACCTTGGTGAGAGAACTAAACAACAAGGTCAAAGAAAGAACCAACATTGTGTTTAGTCTTTTAGCTTTCAAAAAATATTAGTTTTTTTAACAGCATGCCAAAAGGTAAGAACTGACTTTCTGTGTTTCCCTCTTTGTGCTGTGGAAAGTAGGGTGGAGCGCAAGAGTGGTTAGAACATATCAATAAAGACTAGGTTCCACCGAGATTTGAACTCGGATCGCTGGATTCAAAGTCCAGAGTGCTAACCATTACACCATGGAACCTCACATAGAAAAATGCTTCAGACAACCCCATCCAGAAAAATATTCGCTCAATGATGTTTGGTCTTCTGCTTACTGTCCTTCTGTACAAATGGAAAGAAGGTCACAAGTGGGCAAGACTTGTAAAGGAGAACGAGACAAATAATAGGAGATTATTCAAATGCATGTTGGCAGAGAGAAAAGACAAGAGATTGTTCCTGTGCTTCCTCTACTGGGCCAAATGTTATAGACATTGAAACAAGAAGTCAAATGTTAACCATGGCTTCATTTTACATGTATCCAAAGACTGAAACTGTTACATGATGTTTCATGGTTTATAATACAATCTGAGCAACACACTCACAAAACATCACTGGAAAGTTCATGAGGGTTTAATAGTATGCCATGAGTGATATTACAGAGGGTAAGAAGAAGCTTTCCTTGGTCATTCGACTCTTGTGGTTTTTGAAGGAAGGTAGTATGCAATCGAGTTAACGCTAAAGATAAGGTCCCACCGAGACTTGGATCGCTGGATTCAGAGTCCAGAGTGCTAACCATTACACCATGGAACCTTGGTGACAGAAAGTCCAGAGTGCTAACCATTACACCATGGTTACATGATGTTGTAATTGTTAGCAGTCTGGACACTGGTGTAACCATGGTTACATAATGTTTCATGGTTTATAATACGATCTGAGCAACACACTCACAAAACATCACTGGAAAGTTCATGAGGGTTTAATAGTATGCCATGAGTGATACTACAGAGGGTAAGAAGAAGCTTTCCTTGGTCATTCGACTCTTGTGGTTTTTGAAGGAAGGTAGTATGCAATCGAGTTAACGCTAAAGATAAGGTCCCACCGAGACTTGAACTCGGATCGCTGGATTCAGAGTCCAGAGTGCTAACCATTACACCATGGAACCTTGGTGAGAGAAAGTCTAGAGTGCTAACCATTACACCATGGTTACATGATGTTGTAATTGTTAGCAGTCTGGACACTGGTGTAACCATGGTTACATAATGTTTCATGGTTTATAATACGATCTGAGCAACACACTCACAAAACATCACTGGAAAGTTCATGAGGGTTTAATAGTATGCCATGAGTGATATTACAGACGGTAAGAAGAAGCTTTCCTTGGTCATTCGACTCTTGTGGTTTTTGAAGGAAGGTAGTATGCAATCGAGTTAACGCTAAAGATAAGGTCCCACCGAGACTTGAACTCGGATCGCTGGATTCAGAGTCCAGAGTGCTAACCATTACACCATGGAACCTTGGTGAGAGAAAGTCCAGAGTGCTAACCATTACACCATGGTTACATGATGTTGTAATTGTTAGCAGTCTGGACACTGGTGTAACCATGGTTACATAATGTTTCATGGTTTATAATACGATCTGAGCAACACACTCACAAAACATCACTGGAAAGTTCATGAGGGTTTAATAGTATGCCATGAGTGATAGTGATATTACAGAGGGTAAGAAGAAGCTTTCCTTGGTCATTCGACTCTTTTGGTTTTTGAAGGAAGGTAGTATGCAATCGAGTTAACGCTAAAGATAAGGTCCCACCGAGACTTGAACTCGGATCGCTGGATTCAAAGTCCAGAGTGCTAACCATTACACCATGGAA
>VKOC01048660.1:0-16952 GCA_009364415.1 Spea multiplicata | reverse complement strand
TTTTTTTGCTTTTTTCTGCAAGTTATTGGGCAATAAGTACAAGCAGTGTTTTGCTATTTCAAGACCATTTTTTCCAAAGCTGGTCATTCTACCCCATGTGCTATTTCGGGTATCTTTGAAGCCAGCTAATGCAATTTATCCCATCAAACCATATATTCTTGAAAACTAGACACCTCAAGGTATTTCAAATGCTGGTATTTTAACCCTTTCCATGCACTAATTCTACTACTAGCCTTTGTCAAATTTTGTGGTAGTAATTTATTTTGTGGAGGGGTTTTTTATCACTAAAATTGCGCTTCAGGTATGGATTTACAGCTCCTAGTATACATCACTATCAAACAACACCCCAATATCTCCCGAGTACAGTGATATCCCCCATGCATGAGTTTGTCGGGTCGTTTGGAAGGTACAACGCCACATGTCCTAATAGGGCCATCTTTAAAGCCGGCTAATTCAATTTACCCCATCAAACTGTATATTTTTTTTAAAACTAGACACCCCAAGGTATTTCAAATGGTAGTACTGTACCCTTTCCATGCATAAGATTCTACCACCAGCCTTTGCAAAGTTTGTGGTAGTAATTTGTTTTGTATTTTTGTCACACAAATTGTACTTCGTTTGTACATTGTATAAATTCATAGCTCCAGGTATACATCACTCTCAAACAACACCCCAATGTGTGTTCAGCAACATCTCCAGAGTACAGTGATACCACACATTCATGGGATTGTCTGGTGTTTGAGGGGTTAAAAGGCCACATTTGGGAAGTGAGCTTTTTCCCCCATTTTGGTCAGCCTGTGCCAATGCCCTATCGTTGAGCCTGACCACTCCAATTTACCCCATCAAACCATTCATTTTTTTTATTCATTAGACACCCCTTCGGTATTTGAAATGCTTTTACTCTTTTCATGTCAAGATTCTTGAGAAGATACAGCACTAATTTTAGCACTTGCACATAATAAATTTATTTTTTTTATTTATTTTATTCTTTTTGGACTTTTTTTTTTACATTTTGCTGGAACTGGATGGTTACTCTGATGTGCATAATTATTTTTAAATGTTACCACTTTTTCTATTTTTTTTTAATTATTTTACTAAATATTTTACTAATCACATTGTGATTAGAAAGCTGGGCTCCATTGACTTGCATGGTTAAATGCAGTACCTGTATTCAACCTGCAAGTGGAGCCAGAGTTCTCTAGAGGGTCTGGAGACCCTCTGGCGAACTTTTCCGACTTTATTTTTTTTCCAGGACACGTGGCAAAATCACTCGCAGTGGCAGTTGTCACCACTCTCCAGTGGTCACAACCACCGGGCACAGCGCATCCTGGGGTGAGTGTTTGGTGTCACTGAATGCCTTGTGATCTAGGCATTTCAGCGACACCATTGGAGTTTAACTCTTTTAAACAGGCGTCTGCCGCTCCGGGGAGGGGCCAGACATGGTCCCTGATGCTGATCAAAAGATGGCAACGCTTTATTAAATGGCCTATTTTAATTAGAGTTTGCAAGCAGCTGCATGTCTATAATTTTTAGTTGATATTTCACATATCATTACAATAAAACTGTGTAATTAAAAGAACATTTTAAAGTATTGTTGCCAAATTCTGCCTGGGTTCCTGCAGAAGGCCTGCATGGTGTCTGATCAGAAAGCCACATAACAACCCATGCTTTAGTGGGTTGCTCACAGTGTTACTTCCCACTTGCACAGTTAGGATTAATGTTATGCATCATTTTGTTTGAGTTTGTCATACATGTCAGTGCTTACTACTGTGTTTTATTCATGCCTTAAAACACTAGACTGAAAGTTGTGTGCAAGTATTGGCCTGGAACGATCAGTATATGTTGAAGGCGGCTTTAACCTTTGTGTATTAAGATGGTTTTATCTAACCAAATCCTTTTTTTAATTGAGGATAATTTTGTATATTCTTTGGGGTTTATTCATTAACGTAAGGCAAGAGACCTCTGATTTAAGCTCTTTGACATCACTATATATTAGGAAGATCTAGCCCCATAAGGTATGACAGATCTGAAAAATTGTTTGGGATACCTTTATAAGTTCTAATTATACCTCAACACATTTCATGGATTTCACTCACTCCATCAGGACTATACTGAACATCAGCAAGTCAGTCTTGCTAAAGTGTGCTGGTTGTATTCACAGGTTTTGCACTGAATAATGGAAACTGTTACTGATATTTCAGGGAGTTGTAAGCACTATACCTTTAATTACCCGAACACCATCACATGCCACCCTCCCCAAATTTAAGAATATCGCTGAAATGGCTGTGGAAACTGGAGGACAGGGAAAATACATTTCAAATGTATTTACAATTCATTATTTCGCCTTGGTAGTGACAAATCTGAAAAAGACAATGTTCTAAAAGGAGAGCTACATTGTAACAATGACTGATGCTCTTTCTAAGAAAAAAACTTTAAATGGAAATTTTGCGGCAGAAATGGGGTTGCCAAGTTTCAAACTCATAGTCCAGAGTGGTCACTTGGATACAGTGACAACACTCCATGGAAAGCATTGAACAACGTTTTCCATGAATGTGTCACAAATTACCAAGGCTTAATCTGATATTCGCTGGAATCCAGTAGTGTCGGAATAAGTTGTTTTATTGCTAAAATGAGAAATTGAAGGCCAAAAGTGTAGAGATTTGAAATGAGCCCCAAAAGAAGCTTATCAGGAACAATGGCACTGTGCCAGACACCACAGCAACAATTTCTTTCCTTCTCAACAAGCTTAGAGTGTTCTATAAAAATACAGAATTCTCGTGGCACCAACCACCTCAGCCTTTGGCAACATGACTCACTGACCATAAAAGCCAGACCATGAGTAATAGATGTTAACTCTATTTAAAACTGGCAGATTGACAGGGTCCTCCACCCTAACCACTCCATTAAGTAAAAAAGAAATATTTAAATAAATAGTTCAGACATCAGATAGAATAATCAAGTTAACTACAACATGTAACTTACTGAAAACCATAAGGCTGGCAGAAAATATGGCAAAATGCCTGGGAATGGAGACGCGTTTGGGGTGAACATTTCATTTAAGTGTTTTACTTTCATTGATAGGTAGGTATTTCAGACAGGTTGAATCAATTACATATATCAAAGAAAGGTATAAATGCTGAATGCAAACTACTGACCAGCCACTCGGAAAAGCCAGTAAAAAAATGTATCGTATTCAGCAGTATAAAGTAAACAAACAATTGTTGCTATGTCTAATGGAGTTATCTTACCTTATGTCAACTGCTACCATACAGTATCTGTTACTCATTAGAGTTCAAAAGAAATCTGTAGACTATAAGGTCAAACAGCCTCAGCCCGCCATAGCTTTTGTCTCTGCCAGCAACTATGTACTATTGTCTGCGTAAGCTACTCTACAGCTGTGCAGAATATGTTGGTATTATACAAACAAAAGATTATTTTGTGTTTACTTACATTGTTTATGTCTTATATTAAAATTAGTTGGATGATAAGAAACATTTAAATGTGACAAATAAACAAGAACAGAAGAAATTGGGAAGGGGCAGATCCTTTTTCACAGCACTGAATGTGTGTGTGTGTGTGTGTGTGTAATATATATATATTATATATATATATATAATATATATATATATTATATATAGATACATACATACATACATACAGTTAGAATTAAAATTATTCAACCTCAATTGCAAATCAGGTTTATTCTCAAAGTTTACACATTTTGTGAACTTTCCTGTTTGCAATGAACAAATCAAACAAAAGCAATTGAAACAGCCACACAATGAATGCTTCAAGTGGTTTCCCAAAAAATTCCAACTCAAAATACAACTTATGTGACTTCTCTAGTCTCAAAATTATTCAACCCCCTGAATACAATCCCTCACAACAGCAGAAAATATGCAAAACAGTTGTTGTCTGAAGCACACCTAATGCAACTAATCAAGGGCTTCATCATTTGCCCCAGGTGTGGTTGAGCTGGAACAGATGAAATACCCGAACGTCCTTTCACAAATAGGAACTGGATACAAAAAGATAGAGAAGGCCCTAGCATTGGAAGCATAGGTTGCAAGTTCAAAGTTAAAGTTACATTGGTTACACCACCTGGACGGGGCAGAAAAGGGAAGCTATCAATGGCTGAAACCAGATTTCTGAGTAGGCAGGTTGAGAAAACCCCTCAAGTGATGGCAAAAGACCTGCAGCAGGACTTGGGAGACAACAGGCACAGGTTTCAGTGAGCACAGTCTTTTGCATACTAAACGCAGAAGGTTTCCATGCAAGAAGTCCAAGACGTACACCACTACTGACCCACAAGCACAAGAAAAGTCAGCTCCAATATGTTCAAAATCATATAAATAAGTCACAGGAGGATTGGGATTCTGTTCTGTAGAGAGATTAAACTAAATTGGAACTTTTCAGCCCAATGGATCAGTTGAACACTCAGTTTGGAATGGTGCTGGCTCGATGATGCTCTGGGGCTGCTTTACATGCTCTGGTAGTGGAAACCTGCAGCGTGTGGAAGACAAGATGGATTCATTTAAATATCAGGAAATTTAAGTATCAGGAAATAGGGGAAAATATCGTGCTGTCTGTGAGAAAGCTGAAGCTTGGGTTTCATTGGACAAACAGGACAATGATCCCAAGCATACTTCAAATTCCACCAAGGCTTGGTTGCAGAATAAGTCCTGGAATATTGTACATTGGGCATTACAGTCACCTGACTTGAACCCCATAGAAAATCTCTGGTGAGATTTGGAGAAGGTCGTTGCAGCATGCAAAACCAAGAATATTACTGAACTTGAGGCCATTGCTCATTAGGAATAGGATAAGATTCCTCAGGCACACAGCCAGAAGCTGGTGTCTAGCTATGAATCTCATATGCAGCAGGTCATAAAAGCAAAAGGGTGATCTACTAAGATGCTTGTCATAATAAGTCATAATAAGTTGCATTTTCAGTTGAATCTGGGGAAACAACTTGAAGTATTCATTGTGTTGAGCTATTTCAATTGCTCTGAAAAATACTCCTTGTTTATATACAAGGTCGTCTTGTAATCAGACCTCAAACAGGCATCTGACTACAAGACTACCTCTGCTGCTGCTAGCACGCGTTACATGACCTTCCAATGCTCTACCATAGAAGCCCTGGTAGAAGTACTGGCTAGCAGCAGCGGAGTTGATCTACGCGCAGATGTCGACCGGCTGCCGGAGAGGAGGACCCCACCAAACGCGCTGCAGGAGACCTGGATCCTCCTCTCTGGAAGCCAGTGAACGTCTCTGCGATGCGCACAGACATCCTCCCCTGCTACCCGACACTTACGTGACGTTCCGGTGCCGAATGATAGAAGTCCCAGGTAGCAGTGGAGGTTGTCTGCACTTGACACCAGGGAGTTTGGAGCACAGTGGACATGCATCGGTAAGTTGGAAGGAGGGGGATATAGGGGGGTATAAGGGATATCAGGGGCAGATTGGCAAATAGAGGGGAATAAGGCATATCAGGGGGGCAGAGTTGCATTTTTCTCAATCATAGTTGTCACGATCCGGGACGTTCTCGTCCCGAACCGCAGCGGAGCCATTCTCCCGAGTACCCGCGGATAGCGGGCACTCGCCACCTACCTTCCCCGGTGCCCAATCTTCGGTGCCCGCGTCCGGCGGGCACTCGTGGTCTGCTGCTCCCCATGCCGCCCCTCCAGAATATGGAGGAGGCGCGCGTACACACGCCACGCCCCCTCCTCTCTATGCCTCAGTGGAGACCACGCTACACGCACAGCTCCACGTCATCAGCTGGGGGAGGCGCTACACACACACCTCCACGTCATCAGCTGGGGGCGGGGCTTGGAGAAGCGGCAAGTTTAAAACCTGAGCACTGACACTCAGTCAGTGCTCGGTTGTTGTTTCCAGCTGAGCTGTTCCCTGCTGCATATTGCGTTTATTTCTGATTCGGTTTGTTCCTGGCTACTCTGATATCTCCACTCCTGACCCGGCTTGTCTGATTACCCTCTCGTTGCCGACTCAGCTTGTTTCTGTTTATTCTGATTTCTCCACGCCTGACCCGGCTTGTCTGAGGATCCTCCTGTTGCTGAACCATTGCTGGCTCCTGACTACGTTACCTTCTCCATTCCTGACACGGCTTGCTCTACTATTCTTTGGACTCTGTCCGAACTGTGCCTGCTGCTACCTTTCCTGCATACTGGATTCCTTACCTGCACTTATCTTCAGAAACGTTACAATAGTTTTTACTAAATATGAAAGAATAGTTTACATGTGAATTAATATTTACTTATAAAACTTTTTTCTTATAGGGTAGTCTTATATTCAGGCTTTTTTCTTTTTTTCTAAAATTAATATTCAAATTTTGGGGGGGGGTCATCTTATAATCAAGCAAATACTGTGTATACATTTAGAATCCTTAACACATATCCTCAAGTTCCCAAGATAATCTGAAACATACATTTTTAAGAACCAGCATGAGGTAAATAAAACTTAAAAATAAACATTTCGATTTTGTTGGTGTAATTCCAAATGCTTTAAAACATCCATATGCACCCCCTCTCACAGATTTTATATTTGACTACTCTGTCATCACCATTCAATGCAAGTCCTAACAACGCACGACAAACTGTGTGAACACATGAAATACATAGTTATCACAAGAAGGGTTTCGATTTGGTCTCATTTGATATTTCAAAAGCTTTTTGAGCTCATGATGTTAATACCTCATGAGTGTTAAACAAGCAGCCAATCATAAAAGCTGGGAACTTCCCAAATACACTCCACGAAAGGCATCTTGTTTTGTTGACATATCACAAACTTTGTTTACACAGAGCTTTCCAAAGCAAGCATATATTTTCATCAGCCAAATCACATAAATTGTTTCTTTGACTTAATGCTGTGAATAAAATGTTTAACCAGAATGAGGAATCTGCACACTCCAAGGGAACCCAGGTGCTTAACCCCTTCAATCCCAGGGGTTTTTGGTACCTCACATCCCGGAGCAATTTTGCTATGTCGGTTCAGTGAACGGGGGCTGGTGGGTTATACTGGGTAGATGTTGTGCTAGGGCAATGGGATGTAAGGTTTTTTTATTATCCTTTTTTAATATTTTTTATTTTTATATATATAGAATATTTTTTTTATTTTAAATGTTATGAGGGCCTCTTGAACAAGTTTATTTAATGCCAGTGATGTCACATTACATCAACTTAGCTCATTTTATTTTATGTATTTTTTTATTATTATTATTTATATTCTATGATTTTTTTAATCATTTTTTTTTTAATTGAATAACCTTTTTTTTCCATGGTTCTCCTTTTCATGGTTTCTCACTCTCCTCCCCGCGATCCCCCTGCACAGATCACACTGTGATTTCTATGCAGGTCCTCACAGACCTGCATAGAGATCGCAGCGTCTGAGCCTCATCAGAGGACAGGATATCCCTGCATTTTTTGCATGTACCGGTACGTCCATGGGGGACTAAAGGGGCTTAACTATGACAGGAAGGGCCAGTTCCCTAGTAAATCCAGTAGGTAAATAGAGGCTCCAGGCACTCAAGAGTTCCAACATCAGGCAGATTTATTGAGACAAAAAATAAAGTTTCGACCTCACAATGAGGTATTTTTCAAGCGAATAAAATGTTGAAATCCCACCAGTAGGGTGGCCACACTTCCCGGATTGCCCGGGACAGTCCCTCAATGGGACTTTAAGTCATTGTCCCGGAATTGAAGTGCCTTCAGTGCTGAGTTCACATGTGAATTTCAATTGATCTATACATGCAAAGCTGAGTTTGTGTGTTGATCTATCCCTGCTATACATTATTTATTATGTAGTTCTGTTGGTTTGTATGTCTTATTCAGTTGATCTACACATGCAAGTGCTGTTTTGTGTTGTTTATTTGATCTATACCAATTTTGTGGTGCAGGAGCGGAGGGAGTGATTGCATGCTAGGGAGCACGGAGCGGGGCCCAAGGAAATGCTTGCGTAGGTGTTGTGGACATGTATTACGTCGTCCATTATTAGTGATTCACGTCACAGACGCAACATCTGTATCTCCCTTTGGATAAACCACTCCCCTAACTGTGGCATATATTACAATATCAATTAGTTATATTGTTTATACTTCTATTGTTTAAGAAGTGCGTTACCTCTACCACCAGGTAGCACTAGAGAGTGAGTGATGTGTACATCTATTGTTTATCTAAGACCATAGATAATGGCTACCTACATGAAAAGCCATGTGGGCTATGCCAGGAACAATGGGATATCAGGAACTCCATGAAGAAGGAGGAGGGGCAGAGGAGACTGGAAGGAGATGATGGAAGCAGCACGGCAGAAGCTAAGAGAGCTGGGAAGGTTTGCCAGAGAAAAAGTATGAAATAGAAAGCTGCTCTTCCATCTTGGGCTAGTTAAGTGCTCGAAGCTAGGACTAGTTTAGTGCCTAGTATTGCAACTTAAAATTAGAAAACTACTACTGAAAGAATCCTTTAAAGTCTTCTATATGATCCTGGTATCTAGAGCCATTTTGGAAACTGAACACCAAAGGAGTCATTTGATATGCTGATACTCTCTGAAGTTAAGTACATATGTTATTACAATGTTATTAGAATATAATTGTTGACTGTCTGTAACTTTGTTATGGTAACCTTTTTCGATATATTGTTTTTACCGCTAGAGGTATTAATAAAGTATATCATTATATCATAACATCTGTTGGTATTCGTCTTTACATAATTTAACTGTATTCCTGAATCAAATTTATTGTTGTATTGTTATATGTGTTTTGTCTAAATTGTGTATTTAAATATTAGCATAATTTTGCATAAAACAGGCCACGACCACAACAGTGCAGTAGTTATTTCACTATAGGTGTCAAAAAGGAATCCATATGTTTAAGCATGTCAAGATCTCTGTCTTTCTTTTTTTGTGAGAAAAGAATGAGACCCTTAGTATATATAATTGTAATAAAACTTTATTTCCCAAATACATTATGTGAAACATACGAACACATGGAATAATGTGTAATGCACTTTAAGATACCCTTTCCATTGACATACAATGTTGTATTTGGATAATTTTTTTGATCTTGTGCAATAGTGTTGAACATCAAAACCTAGTACATATAAGACTACTACATTAAGATAATGAAGTAGAAAGCTAAGAATTTTTGTTTGCATTTCATTTATTTTTTTTAATTCATTCACATTCACAAGCTCATTTAGGAGGTGCCCAGAGGCTTTGCTATGTTATGAAAATGCACCAGGAAGCCTGGTTCATGAAGAAGCAAATGAAGAAAGAGGACACGAGGAGAAGTGGATGAAGAAAGAAGACAAAAGAACAACAAGAGGCAAAAGAAGAACTGGAGCTGCTGGGCAACGAAACAGGAACACAGAAGTCCTCGGCAGAGAATGTAGGGAGATATTGAGAAAGTGTAAGAGAGAATGAATGAGTGTATGAGAGCATGAGAGAGTGAATCAGAGAGTGAATTAAGCTTTCCCAACAGAAAACCCCCACTGAAAACATCTGAAAAGGAATGGACGAAAAATTCAACAAAACATTTTTCCAAATTCTAAGTGTAGTACATATACATAAGTAATTTCTGTGGGACTCACATGAACCTCCTTAAGTCTTGACATTTGCCTTAATCAACAGCAATGTGACATCACCATGCAGCATTGTGCTAAATTTTGCTAGCAAAACATATAACTTTTTTGCTATGTCCTACAGTCTCAATGTAAACACTGTTTAGCCATGAAAGTCCCTTTAAAGTATTTTCTAATAGTTCTCACTTATGCTAAGATATGTTCTATTTTAAGTTTCCTTATGCATTCCGGTATTTTGCTGTGATGAAATATTTTTTTTCCCCTAAGATTCGGATCCGTTAAAGTTGTAATTTATATTCACCGTTCTAGTTCATGGACGTTCAGCACAAATGATGAACATTTTTCTTTGAGCACGTTATTTTGACAGCTCAAATTACTGAAAACACATTTTATCTTTGCTTGCACAATACGAATCAGTAACATCCATCGCTATCGCTCTATATTACACATAATGCTGTCATTTTTTGTGGCTTGAAGATTTTAGTAAATATCCAGGTGCAGTCTAAATTGATGAATATGATTTGTATTCATTGCCAAAGGAAGCACACTGCCATAAAACAACGGTTACACAACCTAACTATATCTCCTAGTTTATGGCACTCTTGCTATTTCTGTCAAAGCATACCATTTTCTTTTTTTCAGTATCCTGCTGGTTTCTCTTATTTAACCTCCAGGGTGCCAAGGATGCTTAGTGTAATTGACCTACATTAGACATTAATTACAGCCATGTACACACTGCATTTTTGTCAATATGTACCAAACACTCATGACTATTCTAAATAACATTAAGAAATATACCAATTCAAGTCATACGGATATAGAAAAAAAATGGACGCCCTTACCCTGACTGCGCTGATTTTGGTAATTGAGCATTATCAACCTTGAAGTACCAATAGCTCTTTCTCAGTTGGCAGTGCACATTTATAAAAGGGCAGGGTGGCTCTAAAGTGTACGTTTGCCAAAAAAGAAAAGACCAGGATATAAATAACTCCTTTAATCCACTTGTAGAAATCAAGGCAAGATAATATCAGCTCATCAGCTGAGGAAAAACAGATGACCAGGATGCACTAAGACTAAACAAACTCATTTTATCCGAATTGTTTTAAAAGGAAGCCTTTGTCAAACCAAACAGCGGATAGATCTAGTGGAACTCAATGTGCTGTATGACTATATGAGAGTTTTTGTTTTTATTCATTTTTGCATCAGCTGTATTAACTTTAAATTGATCCATTAAGTAGGGAATTGGACCAATGTAATCGGACCATATGTTCTAATCAGTTGTGATGGTTACACAAAGTGCCGATGTGTTAATAATGCCTTAAAATCTGTTGGAAGTTCATTTCTATGACTGCCTTTCTCAGTTCTGCAGATTTGTTCTCCTTACTCCAGTCTGGCCCAACTATACACATACCCAGTAGCATACTTTTTAATAATCTGTTAACTGGGCCTAGCAGAATATATATATATATATATATATATATGGGAACCAACACTTAAGGATCATGGGATGTATAGTTCTACAACTAGTGGAAGAGCCATGGGTTAGCGACACTTTACTGACACCCTCAGCCCTTTCAAAGATATTCTTTTTGTTCATGTTTATTGACAATGCTTCTCAATTTATTTAAACAGAAGGGAGAACTCTTGGCACTGAATCTGTTGCAGAAGCTGTAGACTTCAGTTACATTGCCTTCCTAATTGACTCCCACTAGATAACTGAAGCATGATGTCGCTTTTCTCTGTGGGGGCAATTGCCCCCCTAGATCCGACCATGCGCCTGAAAGAACTTTCCTAAGGTCAGCAAATTTCTGGCCCTGCCGAAGTGGTCTTGTCCAGCTCTGTACACAATCACAGCGTTGTATAATAGAAGACTCTGTGACCCTGAGAATCTGACCCTTCCGCCTGAGCCCTGTGGTCAGATCCTGAGAGTTCCCAGGAATGCTAATTTTACACTACTGTATATCATAACTAGAAGTAGCTTTGGATCTTGCATAATAACTTTATACCTTTATTTTTTGTCCTTCTTACCCACTTGCTTTGTGCAAAATGGTTCACTGGCTTCACTTTATAGCTTTATTACTTTGCTGAATAAGATATTGGAACCAAGAGAACGCGTTCTGCATGTTTGAAAAATATGAAGGCATGTACTTGTTGTCCTCACTCTACCCACATTTCCCATGGCTGTACTGTTACTCAACTTAGCCACGTTTTATAGGGGTGTAATTCAGTGTAGGGAGAGGACGAGTAATTTGTGCATCTGACAGCACAGGTACCAGTTTACATTGAAGACAATGGTTTAAAAAAGTATTCCTGTTTACTCCCCTTTTGTCATTGTGCATCAGAATTCCTTTACATACATCACTACTGTTCTACTTCTTCCTTCCTGCTAAGTTACTGGGATATACAGTGAAGGAAAAAAAATATTTGATCCCCTGCTGATTTTATACGTTTGCCCACTGACAAAGACACGATCAGTCTATAATTTAATTTATTTTAATTTTAAGTTGATTTGAACAGTGAGAGACATAATAACAGCAAAAAATCCAGAATAAAGCATTTCAAATAAGTTATAAATTGATTTGCATTTTACTCAGTGAAATAAGTATTTGATCCCCTATCAATCAGCAAGATGTCTGGATCCCAGGTGTCTTTTATACAGGTATCGAGCTGAGATTAGGAGCACTATCTTAAAGGGAGCTACCTGTATAAAAGACACCTGTCCACAGAAACAAGCAATCAATCACTTTGTGGTATTGTGTATTTCAGTTACTGTCAAGTGCCCATTTTCAGTATTATTCTAGCAATGCTCTAATGCAAAATTAGATAAGTATAGTTCAGTAAGGGTTTTTTTCTTACTTTTGCTAAATAATAAAATCTATATTTTAGCTGAAAATATTCATTTATTTCCTGTCTTGGAATAAAACAGTTTAAAAACCAAAACTCCACTTTTTACGTTGAAACAAACGTTAAAAATATGTCATATTGTAGCCAGAAAAATACAAAAGAGAATGCATGATTAGACCGCAATGCACTTCTCCTTCATCATGAGATGTGAGAGCTATTGAAAAAAGGAAAAGTGTTTTTTTTTCCTTAGCTTCCTCCTTTCTATTCCTAAAGGACCTTTATATTTTTTGTGAACAAAGGCTATACATGACAGGAATGGGAAATCTCCTTTTTACATACTTACAATCTTATAAATGCCTTCTATGGAAACAGTCTAGTCTAGAAATGATGTATAATTTACTTAGGTGAAGTACTGCCTGTTTACTGTTCCTTTACGCTAGAGATCCACATGAACTGGTTTGTGTGAATAAACCCAGTCAGTTATGAGAACTGGTTCTATGCACCCCAGTATATGTTACATTTGTGACTTGGTTTGGCGCTGAATTCTGTTCATTATGCAACCAAAATAGTTCCTAAAACTATTGGGTTTCACACATAGGTTAATCCCATTGGTACTACATAAATGATATGATTCACAGCTATGTTTAGTTATTTGAAATATAATTGCATAAAAATAAATGTTCAGCCTGACTGGCATAAGACACACAAGAGCACAACACTGGCACACACATAATTACAAGAACACTATTCCCTAATGCTCCTTGCTGCACTACATTTTCAGAGTTGAAAAATAAATTAAAAAAAGAACCCATAACCAGGACCCATAATTAGCCAAAGAGGACCAATATTTGTCTATCCTTTCCCAACCCTGTACTCAGTAGGTCATAGTTGAATAACCCTGGGGGGATATATGCCACTTTATACCCCATCTCCTCCACCTCCTGCTAATGGGGATGGAGAGTGCTAAATAATGTGGCAAAAAACAAGCCATGCCCTCCCCCCCTTTACCCACCATCCCTTTCGGTGGGGTGAGGATTAAAGAACCAAAAATGCCAATGGGGACATCTTGGAAACCTTCCTAATATCTTTCCTAATTATTTACAGAATGTAGCCTATTTTGTGAATCCTAATTTCAGCGTCAGATATGTACAAAGGGCTACTTAACATTTTATTGGTTACTAACAAAATAACTGCAATTTTATGCACTAGCATATTTTAATATGGATACATTACTGCCTTAATCAGCAGTTACATTATTAAAATGCCACAATATATTTCCATGCAGTGTTTACAGTGAGCTATACCTTTTTAAATATGTATGAGAGTGCATACTTCAAGCAGAGTTAATATACAGTATCTCACAAAAGTGAGTACACCCCTCGCATTTTAGTAAATATTTTATTATATTTTTTCATGTGACAACACTGAAGAAATGACACTCTGCTACAGTGTAAATTTGCTGTCCCCTCAAAATAACTCAACACACAGCCATTAATGTCTAAACCTTGGCAACAAAAGTGAGTACAACCCTAAGCGGAAATGTCCAGATTACCCAAAGTATCAATATTTTGTGTGGCCACCATTACTTTCCAGCACTGCCTTAACCCTCTTGGGCATGGAGTTCACCAGAGCTTCACAGGTTGCCACTGGAACCCACTTCCACTTCTCCATGATGATATCACAGAGATAGTGGATGTTAGAAACCTTATGCTCCCGCACCTTTCGTTTGAGGATGCCCCACAGATGCTCAATAGGGTTTAGGTCTGGAGACATGCTTGACCAGTCCACCACCTTTACCCTCAGCTTCTTTAGCAAGGCATCTGGGTTTTCTCAAAAATGGCGGTACTAAAAACATGGCGGTTGCACAATACATCACGCTTTCACTGTCGGAGCTGAATAGTTGGCTGAGAACTGCCTCACCGTGTGGCAAACCTGACAGTGGGAGGATGTGCAGCGCGTGAACGGGTACCAGGTTAGTATTTAACAGTAATAGAGGTGATAAAAGAGATCACGGCAATTACACAGACTTCCACCTTGCACTCCGTTATTCCTGAGTACGGTGGTTGTGGAAGAGGCTCAATGGCCTGTGGGCTATTAAGGCAAGCCTAGGTCCAGGGCAGTGTCCTTTTTGGCCTAGTGTTAAAGATTATATATACATCTTCACACAATTAATAAACCTTGCACACAATTCCAAACAAATATTGTAGATACCTAGATGCTGCCTTAGAACAAAACAACTGAAAAAAGAAGACGTCAGGAGGTTTGCTAAAAATCTATTTTTCATAGCTTAAAGAAAAAACTGACATTTTACTCCTGGGTTGGGATTTTTATCAAGATAACGATATACAAGTGTAACATAGGTATAAGAACAAACACTACCCACCAAAGAAGCAAGGAGTATTTTTTAATATAAAAAAGGCTTTGTTACATATAATATATTGTTTTCAATTTTAGTTTGTGTATATTTTGCTGTTTATTTCCTTCAATATGTAATTTCCTTAAGTTTATGTTTTCTAAGGTATTATGCTTCTATAACTAAAAACTTTTGGAGGAATAGCTCTTCATAATGCATAGTGAAACTGCAAACTCCTGCTTTAGCATGCCTGAACTCACACACACGTACACATGCATGCTCACACACACATCCACATATATATACACACAAACACATATATCCCACCTCCCTCCCGCCCTCACTTACCTCTCCTGCAGCTTTTCCTCTCGCTGCTTGCGCACATTGTACATGCAGCCTCGGATTCAACGTAGGGCCACATGACCCCGATACGCTCCTGTCTCCCCATGCCAGATTAAAATAGTTTAGAAAGGGCCCTTCCGACCTGAATCGGTGCGGTCCAGGTCGGAAGGGCCTTTTATAAACAATTTTGAACTGGTACGAGGAGACAGGAAGAAGGGGTTGCCCTTTAAAGGCCACAAGAGCAGAAAGAATAAAGAGAGATAAGAGGAGCCAATAGTAAGATGCAAAGAGAGAATTACATTGATATGTTTGAAATGCAACACTTCACAGTGCATTGTTTTTTATATAGTGAATGCAATTGTTTTTTTAATGGTAAAATTGATTTACAATAAGCACTCAATAGAAGCATTTAAATATTGTTTGCAGTTGACCTGATTGATAAGACTTGATAGTATTGATTACAAGCCTAGTGTCCGCACATCATCTTTTTACTAAATCTACTTCACAATAACTCTGACATATGTGGATTTTCAGTAATGTAGGCGTTTAAGCTTTAATTGGCATAAATATTTTGTGATTCAACCCCCAGACTATGTCCCAAATTGCTTCAGTGAATTGCAGACTGAAACTGGTGCATGACAGCAGGGATCAGTAGATCAAGTGGCAACCTGTTGGCACTCTTTTCTTATTGTTTTAATTATTATTCTATTTTTTAAAAAAAGTTCTCTGGTGGTAGAATATATGGTTTCATGGGGGTAGCCAGCTTCAAAGATGTCTCAAAGAGGACATGGGGACAGGACTATCAGATTTTTTAAAAATGGTTTTGAAATGACACTTGCATTTCTTGCCCTATATCTTATATTTCTAAACTCAGGACAAATATTAGAATCTATGTAGTAGGTTTTTTTTCCCGTTAGGTTGTTTTTTTTTTTCAATTTTCACATATTTCATTATTATTGATAGGAAATTAGATGATGTTATTAAAAAATGGTACCTAAAAATGAAACAAAATATGTCTGCTGCAGTCCCTGTATATCAATAATTACTAATACTATAAACATAATCCAATCTCCACCACCCAAACCCAGTATGTTATCTGCACTACTTATACTACTACTGCTGCGATATGGTAGCTGAACCTCAATCTCAGCCTCAACACTGTAACTGTTACTACCTCTAATTCCAACTCCCATCAGTCTGTCAATGCTACTGACAGGTTAAAATGGTGTCAACACACTCATACAGTATACCCAATGCTTTCCCCTTATAAATACTGATCAGCCAGAATAAAAAACAAACACAGGTTGATGGGCCCATCAATCACAGCAATAACCACCAATGAGACTATCCCCCATCATCCTCCTTCATACAGTCCCTTCAAGTTTACCTGATCAAAGAGAGCCAAGACAGGTTGTAACAGTGGCAAATGTAGCATTGAAATTAAAGAACCCTAACGAGAAAAAAGAAAAAACAAGTCATTTGTTTTCATTGGTTTGGCTGGGGATTTATCTAGTTTTCGACGATTTGTAATTCTTATTTTTTAAGGATATCTGTATACTGTGGCAGGATGGCCCGATCAAAACAAGAAACTCCAGACACCAGCGGAATAAAAGCACAATGTAATTTATTTTGCAGCTTGCTGTAAGGTCCACGGTGTTGCACCTCACAGGGTTAAATAAATAAACCAAAACAAAAACAAATCCTACTCCATCTTGGAGACTAACTACACAAGGTTCTTTACCTCACTAACTAACCGGCCAGCTAACCCAGTCCCAGTCATAAAAGTAATAGCAACAGTACAACACCGTATCTCTGGACCGTAC
>VKOC01048659.1:0-23615 GCA_009364415.1 Spea multiplicata | reverse complement strand
AATTAGCTCCACCTGCCGACCTCCCAGTAATTAACCCCCCCATGCTGGGAATAATGAGCGTTCTAACCTGCTACTGATGTACACAGACTCAGTTACCTTGCCACACAACCAATATTGGGTTTTGTGTTCATCCTAACAATCTGAATGATCTAAAGTCTACAGTCATCATAACAAGCTAAACTAAACCTGGCTTCAGAGAACTTGGTCTGGGAGATCAGAAATATAGGGTAACTGTATATTCTGTGTTCGTTAGATGTAGGGGTGATGTGTAGAAGTTCTGGGGAGCCTTTGGTATTTATGCAGGGTGCGTGAAGAACAGGCATATACAGTAACATGTCATCCTCATTAAAAATGTAAGGAAACTAGTTGGAACATCTGAATGCACAGATGATAAAGGGATGAGACATGCTCCATTGATTTCTACATCCTTAAGCAGTAACACAGACAGTAAAGGAGAAGATTAGTTGATGATTGGAAAAATGAAAATATTTGGAAAATGATTCAGCTAAAAAATATTTACAGCTTTATGGCATTTAATGCGAAAACCAGACATTTTCCTGTCAACTCACAATGAATTTAACATGAAGTGGCCAGTTTTCCACTGAAACGTCTCTTGTAGAATTCTACCTTAAACTGTACCTGTCGTTAAAATATACCATGGCGTCACTTTAACATGGTGCAAGTTTCCACTTACACATTTTGTCACTCAGCAAATGTATAATTTATTTAAGATGAGACATTTGTTAAGCAGCATTTAGCTGAGATATTATCATGATGACGTTGCAATGTATTGACAGCATAGAAAATACTATAAATATGGTCAGTGACGTATCCTGGCCTTGGTGTGGCAGGTCCAGGTGGTGGCAGTCCCCCTGGTACTAAACCAGGGAGGCAGTGCACCCTCTTGTGCCATCAAGCCCCCCTCCCAGTGTCCTGCTGCACAATGGGCCATTTACAAAGGAGATTTTCATACCTGGGAACTTTTGTGATCTGGCTACCCAAAGCCTACCCTTGCGGGACGTGACTAGGACTGCCCACTCATGTCAGTGGTCCATCAGTGGACAGTCTTACTGACATTGTGGGAAACACCCTCATATAGAGGGCAAACAGGCGGAGAGTAGGGGGTGTCAAGACCCTGCTCCCACGATCTGGAGAATTCGGGTGTTGACCTGGAGAAGCGACCCTTCTCCTGGAGTTCTCTGGGACAAACCCTGAGAGTTCCCAGATATGGAGATTTTGGATCTCCCTTATTGACCTATTTACGCTATGGAGACTGTACCGGCTCAGCACAGCCTCCATAGACTTCATGTCATGGCACGGGATATGAAAAGGCACATCCCCTTTTATTGTCCCTCGGAGGCCGACCACGGGGTGCAACTTGGCAGACAGATCGGCTTTTAGCTTCATGGTTATGATAACCATATTAGCATATTCTATAGCTAAGCAAACCAATTCATATTTACAATGCCTATTCTGAAAATAATTAAAAAAGGATTAAAGCCAAATATTTAAGGGCATGAAGGAAATTTAAGCTTTATGATTTATGATAACTGCTTTAATTGCCCCTATGTGCTTTTTACGAGTTCTCGGCTATGATGTCATACTAAGGGCCCTAAGTGGCCTTGAATAAAAAAAAAAAACTCAGCAGAGAATTGTATCACTGCAGGAGCAAATCCTTTTTTTTAACTTCCTGAGAATACTCCAGAGTTGAACCCATGGAATCCTCATATACTTGTTCTGGTATTTCAAAAGTTCTTGCTTTTATGTAATGACCTTAACATTACCCACATTAATTCTATCATCTACGATTCCTGGAAAGAATATAGGATTGCTGACTCTGCATTTTCTCATGAGGTCGAGAGTATTAAAAACATATGGAAAGCCAGCTGTGAAAAAAGACTGTCCTGATGTTACCAAATCTATACCGTCAATGATAAATTGGAGGTCAGATGTAAAGTTGCAGCAATTTGCCTCTGTGGGTTTATTGATTACATCCATTATGATGTGTAATTAATGCATAATTATATGTTACATATTTGTGTGCAAGTGATCTTTCAGCCAAACTGAGAATTAGGAATCTGTTCATGGTAAAACCATCTGTATAACACTCTATATTTTTTCTTCTACTTTTTTATTTGATTTTATCAATCATTTTGGTTTCCTTTAATCATTAAATGTTTTCTTTCTTTTTAGTTTGTAATTGCAAAAAATGTTTGAACCTTAAAAAAGTAAAGAAGATTAAAAATGTAATTGCCTTTAATGTTTGCAATTTAACTCAGTTATGAAAACTATATGTAGAACTTGCTTTTTTGTTTTTCAATCTGTATATTTTTTTTGTTACTAATTGTGTTTACAAGTAAGGGACAACTTTACCGCATGGAAACTGAGATCTGTGACAAAATGGGGCAAAACACGTTCTGTTTAAAGATTTTCGCTTCCTTTCACTACACCCTTACAAAGGTTTTCTGAATCAATTGACAATTACACACAATAAAGATAACACAATAGGGAGGAATAATCATGCAGATCCTGTGAAAAGGAAGTTAAACATAAAAAACATTAAAAAAAAGAATTTGATGGCACATAAGAACCATTTAACCCATATTGTCTGCCTCGTTCTTCCTGCCGTGAAAAACACAAACCTTAGTCAGTCCTTGTCTTGCCCCATGCAAGACCAAGTTTATATTTATGTTTTGTGATGGATGGTGGGATCATAAGGAGAAACAGCCAAACTAACTAACAAGGTAAGGTTGCTAAAGACAGTTTAATGTCAAAAGTCATACCCAACTGGAAGACTGAGAACAGCAACAAGACACAAGGTAGTTACACTGCATTAGCAAGTTTGCTACTAAGCAGAAATTTCACAGCAGACAGAGGTTTCCAGATATTTTCTCCAAACTGTTTTGAAGAAGCACAAAAAATGGACAATGTTGAGGACCATAGATGCAGTGCTTGGCCAAGGAAAGATGTCCAGCGGTGCCATCAGCTCAGTATTGGCAGAAAACAGTGGGACCCTGGTACACCCATCATTTGTCCAGAGAAGTCTCGTCAGAAGCAATCTTCATGAAAGACTTGCAGCCAAAATGGCACACTTCCCATGTGGAAACAACACCAAGTGACTCAACCATTCATGAAAACTGCTGCAGGTGCTCTGGACTGGTGAGTCAACATTTAAAATGTTTGGCTGTGGCAAAAGGCAGTTTGTTTGCAGAAGGGCTGGGGAACAATGAGTGTTTGCAGGTAACAGTGAAGCATGGTGAACGTCCCTTACAAGTTTGGGGTTGCATTTCTGCAAATGGAGTTGGGGATTTGTTCAGCATTAATGGTCTTCCAATACTGCCAACTACAGGCAGATACTTATCCTTCATACAATATGGCCCCAAATGTATTCTGCAACAATCTCAAACATACAACCAAAGTCATTAAGAAGACTAAAGAAGAACAAGGAGTCCTGGAAGTGATGGAATGTCCTCCACAGAGCCCTGATCTCAACATCATTGAGTCTGTCTGGGATTACATGAAGAGAGAGAGAGAGAAGAAACTGAGGCTGCATATATTCCACAGAAGAACTGTGGTTAGTTCTCCAAGGTGTTTGAAATGACGTACCTGCCAAGTTCCTTAAAAACCTGTGTGCAAGTATGAATGTTGCTTTGAAGGGAAAGTTTGATTTAGATGTTTCTAATTTTCATTGACGTTGCATCTTGTTAAATGATAGAAATAATCTATTAATGTGTCAACTTTTGAAAGCAATTTGTAAAATAATTTACAGCATTTTTTCATGCACGTTTTTACGTTTGCACAGTACTGTATGCATTTTACAGTACATATGCTTAATACTCTTATTTCAGGGGCTATACAGAATGTATACATATTTATGGTCTTGAAAGGCACCAAATCTGGGTGACAATGGGGACAGTCATGTATAAAAGGGAACTTTTGCCATCATAGGTTTTAGCATTACTACAAAACGCCTATGGTTTGTGCTTTTGTTCCGGTTTAAAAATAAGGGACTATTTTACTTTAGGAGAGCTTAAATCTGAGCGCAAAGGAAGAAGCATAACTGGGAGACTTACACACACAGTAACATACTTGCACACAGTAACATATTCACACACAGTAGCCCGCTTACACACCATTACAGCACACACACACAGTAACACATTTCCACACACATCTTCACACAGTAACTAATATACAGTAACATACTTACACACATAATCGCACACAGCAACGTATTTACACAGTCAGTGTGCTGGCTCTGAGTATGGCCCACAAGCCCAGCGCTATGCCCTGCTTGGGAGGCTCGGCAGTGCTGGTGTTGGGGTCACCAACCGGACGGGATTGGAGGATTGGGGAGAGGACATCACCAGAAGCACCATTTTTGGCAGAGGTTCCTGACGGGTTATGTCTGCAGAGATGCGGACGAACATAGAAGATTGAGGATAGCAGTTTGAAAATAGAATAGAGAGAGGATAACATATTGTTTTCTACTCATCTAAAATGACAGGAGACAGCACACAGTTAGGGTTTCACTTTGTATTGGTATTTTCTTACACCTAACTCCGAACAAACCTTTTCATTGCCCTACTGCAGTGCCATCTACTGTCCCGGTGGTAGAATAGCACCTCAGATGAGCTTAAAATGTATGTATTTATCAATTATAATTGAATAGCATAATTAGAATAAACAAAAGTGAAGTATCTATTTTCCTCAGTTTTATATAACAAACCTCAGTCCTCTACATTAGCACAGTGGACAGAAAAAATTCTGAAAGAGCTTTATTGTAACTAGGAAACGTATACATTTTTGTATATGTTTTGCAATGGACTTATCCATCTTATCACTCATATCTTGTGGTGGTGTTAAAAATAGATTAGATAACACAATGTAATATGTACGGCTAGGAGGAAAGAAGAGAAGGGAGATGTGATAGAAGCATTTAAATTCTTAAAGAGATTTAACACAGGAGGAAATTTTATTTCAAAGGAGGAGAAACGTTAAAACAAAAGATCATAATTGAGGGCCAGAGGTTTAGATGTAATGCAACAGAGTTTTACTTCATCTAGCGGCTGATAGATAAGTGGAACAGCCTCCCATCAGAAGTCGTAGGTACTAATACAATGAGGGAGTCTAAACACGTATGGGATAGGCATAAGGTCTAAGACGAGACCAAGGACTGGTTCGAGTCTTTTGGGAAAATGGGCAGACTAGACGGGCCAAATAGTTTATATTTGCCATCACATTCTACATTTCTATAGCGTCAGGTAATGTTAGGTAAGGAATGTATGAACAATAATGTATTAACTGTTGATCGTCTTTCTCTCTCACAACACACACTGTGTTTTTAATCAGTAAGACGGTTTGTCTGTATTATTAAAAAGGCATATTATAATTAACTTTAATTCATAGTAAAAGCTTGTTCTTTTTCATTCATTAAATTGTTCAAAATTTATGAAGCTGCTGTAGTATATAAAATTTACAATCGGGGACTTCTAAACATTTTTGAAATGTTGTCATTTTTATATAGCTTATTTTCATACAAATGGCTTTTTTATAGGTCTATATGCTGTGATTTATAGTGTTTTCCATAACTACAATTGCATTGTAAAAATAACAAAAAAGGGCTAACCATATATATATATATATATTTTAACTTTTAATAAAGAAAAGAATCTTAATGTACTTTATTGTCATGTGAGTTAATAATAAGTAGATACATGTGTATGGGGGTTTAAGTGAGGACAAACACTTAGAAAATCAATTCTTGGTCGATAAGTTTGAACTCCACAGTTTCATTTTCAAAATTGACAGTGCCAGTTTTTAAAAAAAGGTAATAGTGATACATTCTTCAGAATAGGGAAAAACAAAAAAACAAGATACATGTAGCCCTGGCATAAAGCTACTGAGTAGGTTTGAAAACTAATTGTTTGCCAATGCTTTGACACAATAACCATATAAGCCAATGGCCATTGGCAATCGTCGACTCCTTCGCAGTTGAAAGTAAATTTCTTCCAGAGTAATATTTATCTACGCTGACATCTGGATGTAATGTCGAAAACAACAGTGTGGTTGGCTCTTAGAAACTCTAATAAACAGTGTTCCTTACTACTTAACGTCACAACATGTGCGTTTTTAATATTGGCGACAATTCGACAGCAGAGAAAAATTAAAACTTGTAAACACCATTTGCATAGGAACCTAAAAACAAAGCTGTTATACTACTATTCGAGCCCTTAAATGAGTGGCAGACCTTTGGTTATAAACAGAGAATTTATATTCAGCTAAAACACATTATTTCATAATCAATGCCACATGTTGCTATTTTGAAATAATTTTCCTGTTCGAATAATTTTGTGAAACCTTCCTTCACAAATTGTGGCCCCTGAATGCAGATTCCAATATACCTTTGAAGATTGTAACACGGAAATTCAGAATCTCTAATTGGCCGGCCATCTAGACTACATTTGCATTAATCTACAGTATTTTTCAATTAATGCCATATGTTGGGGTTTTTTTTTTACATTTGTGATCTACTTTTAAAAGACTTCTCCTCACCAATTATTCTTCTTTATTGAGTACACGAAGACTTTTTGTATTTGAGGTGTTAGCATTTAGCCGTTCATGTTCAACTGTACGAATGAATGATATTTGCGGAGTTATGTGAAGCTGTAGTTCGCCGTACTGACTGTTCCGATCCTGTCCTTAAATAACCTCAGCATTTAGGCAGCGGAGAGCAGTTCGCAGTGCATCATTCGGTGGGAATCTGTGCTGTTATAACCAATGATTTTAACAATTGTATTTGGTTTAACATTATAATATTTCCGAGCAGGTAATAAGCAAGATTTGCTTACATTTTTACTATTGTTAACATTAAAACATAAAATCTCTGATGTATGGCACGTTTTGACGTATGTTTTGATGCGGTAGAGGGGGCTGGAGTAACGATCACTTGTCCAATGTGTTGTTTAGAAATGTAAAATGTTTCTGTACATCAATTAGAATAACGAAGCTCTAACAATAGCCACAAGTTAGAAACCACTACATAGCACGAAAACAAGTCTCATTGTTTTTGGATTGATAGACAAAATAGGGCAGCTAATTGTCTTTGTCAGCTGTAATGTTATGTCTTTTGGGGTCTGTCTTTGTTCCACAAATACGAAGGTTTGCCCTAGAATAGAACGAGCCAGGAAAGTCCATAATAGATCCCTTCTCTACGTGATCTCCATGTATGAAAGAACATTGTAATAGGAAATTTTGGCACAGACTGACTACGTTTTTATCAATATCAGCAAGTCAAAATGTTAAAATCAGTGACATTTTGGCACAAAATATAAACTGTGGGGACAAGCAATTATACATAGAAACATGGAATTTGAACACAAATAGGAACCATTCGGCCTACCTACTCTCCCCATTTATCATGTTTTTTCCTTAATCAGTCCTTGATCTTGTCTTAGATTCAGACCATATGCCTTTCCCATCCATGGTTAAAATCCCTCACTGTATTCACCTCTACCAATTCTGCTTGAGGCTATTCCACTTATCTACCACCCTCTCGGTAAAGTAAAATGTATATTACCTCTGAGCCTCTGGCTAGTTTTAGATTATGACCTCTTGTTCTAGCTTTGACATAAACTTCCCTTCTGATTTGTAAGTTTCATGACATTCAGGACGTACAGTTTTTTCAACCTGTAATTCCAAGTCAAGAGGGTGTTCTAGATATTATGGTTCTTGGTCATACTATTCTTAACAAGAATTTTATGAAATATGCATCGACTCGTTAATTAATTTTACTTACCTTAATGGCGGGAACTAAGAGAATGTATGTATAAAAGAAGAATTCTGTATACATGTATATGTTTTTTGAAGAGCGATAGGTAAATACGGTATTTGGGGTGACGGCAGTGTGGGAAATTTTCCAGTGGCCCGGTGACCGAAGTCTACCACGGAAACAAGCTTATGTTGATCGGATCATAAGAAGCAACTTCTTGGAAGGATTCCTGGTGCACCGAAACAAGCACGTAGATTTTAAATTCCCACTGGTATTTGACTAAATAATCACATACGTCTGGGAAGATTATTAATTTAACCCAAAATGCTAGAGGAGTCCTAATTATATTTTAATATTTCTCATTAGGAACATTCATGAGTGCAATAAAAAAACATAATTAATGAAGAAATAATCATGACAATGAAATGTTGATTTGCCACATGCAAGATGGCACAAGTGTTCTTTTTGGCAACCATTTTCCTATCTCTTATGGTCTAAGCTTATTGCCCTGGCTCCTCACACACCAACGGTTTGCTGGGTAGTTAGAATGAGCTTATTAGGCTGGCCTGTTGCCACAAATATATCTGCGCTACGATGCACAATGCACAAAAAAGCAGACACAGGGAACATCGAGAACCGCAAATCTAATATGAAGGCGCCACCAACAGGCGCAAATGACCCTCTACATAATAGTGGAAGATTTCCTGAATGCTACGGATCTGCATATGCAGTTATAAAATAATATGAGGGCATGTAAGAAATAAATAAAATAAAAAAAGTGAGGTATGAATTAAAAATCATGAAATAAAAAAAAAACTTTACATAGCCTAAACTGAACCGAATTTAATATCCCTTCCTGTGTTCCACCCACACATGCCGCTATTACTGTGGTTTGTATGACTCAATTATAGTTAAAGATACAAGAGTGATTGTTCTTTTGATTAAAACAGTAATTTCTTGCGGAAATTTATATGCGCATATTTATTTTAAGAAGTGTGCAGAGTCCTTCATTTCGATGTTAGTGAACATTTTATAGGGATATGGCGCTTTACAAATTTAATTACCATAGTAATCATTTCAAACTGGGCAAGTTCTGTTTTACTTTGGAGCAGTCTGCAAATTGTCACCTTTGTTTGAGTACATGCGATCAAAGAGTTTTGCTTATTTCTGGATTCCTTCAGCACAAATGAAGGATTTAAAAAGAAAGAGCGTTGCAGCAGCACCAGAAAGTGAGTGAATGAATAGAGAAATCAACTAAATCTGTTAGAATACATAGGGTTTGACTTAATGAGTCATCGAAATCTTAAACCGTGATATACACGATATATTGTTTGCAATTCCGAATTGTGATTTTGGATTCTAAACTGTGACTGCTAAAAAAAAAAGTTATTAGTAAAATCATTACAAAACAACTTCTGCTAAGTGATCCAGTGGGGTGTGCAGGCTATTAGAGTGACTTAAATTGGTACCTTTTAACATTCTGATTCTAGATCATAAAAAGACCCTTTTGTCTAGAATCCATAAGATATGTCTTGAGAACTTTAACAAATTCTCTGTGGCTTAAAAGATAAGCTACAACGCCGGTCCCGTGCCAAAATTATATGGCACTACAGAAACATATCTATTACCACACTTACGTATTATACTTTTACTGTTTTGTTTTCTCTTTAACCTTCTTGTCTTATCTTAGTCTCATCTGCCAGAAAATTTGGTTATGTTATGTTGGTAGCAGAAAAGGGTGATTCATTGTGTTTTGCAAGGTGTTTTGACCTTTGCATTAAGGTTAGGCTCTTGTCAGAACCAAACTTTATTTTTTTTAAGTACGGTATAAAGATAATGAATACAAACATATAAAAAGACATAAACCTTCCATTCCTACATCGTAAGGATAACATTAGCGATGTAATTGTGTAACACTCATACAAAAGACGGTAAGTTGATAGAGATATAATTAAAAAAAAAAAAAAAAGAATACCCAGACTATCGAGGGGGGAGGGAAGAGAAAGATAATAGTAATATTAGTAAGCATAATAAAGCAAAAATATAATAAAAACTTTATAATGGCACAACCCACTAAAGGTTTTAGATAGTAACGTGTTACAGTAGGTCGTCTAGGGAACAGAAGAGAGCGTACAATAATCTTAAAGGGTAACTACCCTAGGCAGATAGTATAGTCAGTAGGGTACTTAGTGTGATTAGTAGGTCAGTGTTAGGTGAAGCAATTTGTAGGGAAAACTTACCTGAGATGTCCTTACTTCCACCTGCTGCAAAACCATAGGGCAGATCACTCTCTTGGACGATTAGGCGCCACATTGTCCCACTGCTCAGTAGGGTAGTTAAAAGGGAGATCTTTAATCCCCTCAACTGTCATGTTTACACTAGGGCACTTAGGGCAGTGCGAACTGTAAATACACCACTGCTCTCCCAGTTGGATCACTGACCAAACAGGGAGGTGAAATCCTAAAAAAATAACTGCATCCGTCCATATGGGACATTGGAAACCATTTGATGCCAATGTCTTCAGGTGCTCCTGGCACAAAGCCGTGCGTTGCCAAAAAGTAGGTTGCAATTTACGCCCTTTTTGGTAGTACACGGCCTCCATAGTCATGGGATGACTATGTTCTGTATGACGTCATTGCGGCAGTGTTCTAAATCCCGGGAGGCTTCCAGGTCACAAGAGTGAGTAATTGTGTTAACATCCAGTTAAAAAGCTTTAAAAAGAGTAACCTAAAGGATTAATTATGTATGTATTATTTGTATTGAAATTATTATTTTAGCTGAAACTGTTCCTTTGAACCAAATTACCAAGATAAATCAGGTCTCAAATTGTATTTCCTCTACGTTCTTTTTTATCCCTGTTGCTTACGTCAAAAACAAAAAGGACAATTAATATCTTTCACATTTCCAGGAAACCAAGTCATTTCAAGAGTACTTGATGGCAACTGGAGCCTAACTTTATATAAATAAATAATTGGTAATATTTTCTGGCCTCCTCTACTACTTTTCTTGGCAGGGGGTCAAATCTCCCCCACCCCCAATAGTGTTGGCCCTTCATAATATTTAATGTGTTTCTCAATGTACTACCTTTTCAATGATGTGTCCTAATTTCAGACTATAAAAAAGGCTGATGAAGTAAAAATAAATATTGACTAATGTTTCAGAAAACTGAATCTGACTGAATTATTCAAACATATAACACATAAAACATTTTTTTTTATATTCATATAAGCTGGATGGTTCATATCGATTTTGGTTTTTCAATATTTGAGCTTGGCAGCTGTTTGGTTCTTTGGTTCTTTTGTTATCCATGGAAATCCACAGAGAACCCTAAAACAAACAATAACTACAAAAAATGAGCAGTCCACCATTCTTACCAATTTGCAAGAAAATGTCTAGCCAAACAACTCTTTGCATGTTGGAGCATTCTTTCTGTTTATGTGGGAAAGTCTCTGAAACCCTTCTAAATTAGCCTGTGGTTTCATAAGGTGTAGAAAACTTTATGATTGTGTTTCCGAGCCAGCTACACCAAGTAGTGTCCTGAGTATGGTTGTTGCACAAGAATTTTCTTGAATAACCTTTCCAAACAGACGTTTGCCAGTAGACATATATGCCAAAAAAGACCTCAAATTCCAATAGTAATTTTGATATCAAACTTGTTTCGGTTTGAAATTATGGAAACTAAAACATCAACAACAATTAAAAAAATGCATTGTGGTACTCTCCTGTATAACATCCAAATAATGTCCACATTGAATATAATTCATCTTGTGCCTACTATGTAGCAATACGTTTCCCTGTGGTATAGCCCACAGAGGCAGCATTTGGCTAAAAAAATATCCAAGTGTCCTGGTCGTGGTGAAAAAATGTACTATTGAGCACATTCCAATGGTTGGAAATGCTAAACTACAAAAAGAGGAATATTGGGATGCCACAAAAGAAAAACAGGTTTTCTTGAACGGGGAAAAGTAACTTTGAATAGTGGCTGTGATTTATAAACGAAAATGCAAAACGAAAATGTTCTACTTGTCAATAAACTATAGAAGATTAACAAATAAAGACACATTTGCTGACACCACAGATACTAAATAGTGTCTCAGGCTCCAGAAATAAAATAGGATATTTGATTGGGTCATAGATGGGATTGTGTAGAGTACAACAGAAACGGCAGACATTTAAAAAAGTGGGCTGCTGTTTCACCTTCATGACTTTTCATGACTCTTCATAGACTTTTTAAGAGGACCATGATCTGAGTATGAGTCTGTTGTGCCAAATGTGAAAGCAGGCCTGGATAGAGCTGATTTTCAGTGGGGGCAAAGTAGGCTGACAAGCCATTTGTTTTTAAAGACAAAATGTCCATTAAAGGACATAAGTGTGTTTTGTTTTTTTTAAAGCCAACACTCCTCAACATGCACAAAACCCTTATACACATGACAAGCGCATAGTTTGAGTTTGTGCCCAGGAAGACCGTACCCCATACCCAATAATGACACACACACTTTATTAGGTGCAAATATAATTTCCACAGCTTTATTAAATTATACAATATTTTAAGGTCATTGTCAAAACAGGCCACCACATTTAGAACATGAATAACAGATTTTCCTTTTATTAACCATGACAATGACCTCCCATAATAAACACATTAACCGTATAACAATGGCACCAACACATACCAGGTGCCTCCACATTAACACATTGACCACAATAGGGGCATACCAAGACACCCCTGCCAGACCGTTTAACCAAATTATAAACCATTTAGGGGCATACCGAGACACCCCTACACTACCTAATTTAACCAAACCACCAATGCAGGGGCATACCGAGACACCCCTACACCACCCCAGGTTCTGAGCCACAGGCCAGCTCGAAACCTACCAAACTAACTTGAACCAAGTCAAATTAGTAAACCAAACCATAAAAACCACCGTGCTAAACAATAATCCCCAACTATCCCCGCCGCTGTGACAAAACGGGGTAGTCACCCCCACAACCCACCGTTAAAGGGAGGGAGGGTGGTTCAACCAGGATTTAGAAAAGCAGTTAAGTGACCGTTTACAAAATGATTGCCACTTATATACCTTGATAGTAACTCCACCCATAACAAATTTGAACCAATTAAATTAAATCATTACTTTATTCACACCACCTAGCTCTGTCAAGGCCCACTCCACCTAAGCTGCGCTGTTCCATGGGCTTCATAGACGTTCTATGCCAAAGTGTTGCCTATGTAATGTTACTCGGAAACAAATCCTTGTATTTTGTACTTATTTTGAGTAGACAATGTACCACATCTTTTTTCCTACTCCCATCTCCTACATCCCAACATCTAATACACTAATTTGTTAAAAGTCCTTTCTCTGGCCAAAAAGAGACAGATGTGAAAGCAGTTAGACTGCGCTGCACCTCTGTCTGCCTCATCTTTCATTGTCCCATAACATCATAGCATCTTGTTCTGTACTTATTCTCCCGTAAAAGTAGTACATTTCTTAAAAACTAGTAAATTAACTTATATTCTACTGGTTTCCATAGTGATTGCACTATTTTGAAGAACTACTCCACCTTTTCTTCAATAAATATGAGCGTGCCTAAATTGTAATATCACCACAGATATAAATGCCAGCTCTATAATCATTTATTTGACCTCACACACTATGGCCATACTTACAGAAGTCTGCAAAGCTCCTTGAAACCTCCTTTCCCGGCTGTAGCATTCATGCACACCACAAAAGCTTGGCATGTATACGTCTGTTTATGCAAGTTTAAAATTCTATAGATGTTTTCCACATATTATGACAAAAATATTAGAACATTGTTAAGCATAGCTTATTTTGACTTAAAAGGAGCTGCAGTTGCTAAAAAATATGACTCTTACCTCGGCTGGGAGCTACGCCATGCCTGGCCCAAAGCAGTGCCCCAGACATCCTGAGCCACTTACTTCAGTGACTGCTGTCCTCAGTGCTAAGCACTGCGATATGATGTCATATCCTGGCACTGCATTTTGGAGTCACAGTGTTAGTCATAGATCTCTGACTTCCTCGACCGGCTTGGTGCCCTATAGGTCAATCTGCCCCTGGGACTATAGCAATAGGTCCTAGTTGGCTTAGGCTAGAATATGCCACTGGCTAAGCGCATTGCAAAACAAATTGAAATGTTTATAAGCCATACACGTATTCACTAGTTTCAATGTAATGCATAGCTACACATTTTCAATTTATAGCTGAGCTAAATCATTTCCCAAGAAGCTCTTCCTCTCTTAGTTAATTTATATATACCGGTATATATATTTGTTGTATTATATAGAAGTAGATATGGAACACAATATATTGTAGGGTCGAGACACATTATATGGGGATAAATTATAGCATTACAATAAAGAAACAAAATATAAGTGAAACTACTTTGTTAATAAATATAAATCTGAAATCTTATTATGTATTCTATTTTAGTGTCCTTTTTAAGCTTGTTTTAGTGGAGAAGAGGGGTTAGGTTACCTTGGACGTTGTCTTGCTCATTGCTGTTTTAATTTATCATTTTATTTATTATTAATTATTATTAATATTATTAGAAATTTTTAAAGCTAAACTAAAATGCAAAATTATTTGTAGATTCCATAACTTAATGTATTTAATCCGAATTAGCTGGGAAGGGACATTTTCGCAAACTTATTTAGACCTCATAAGCATCAGAGTTTTTATCAGTAAAAAAGAAATAGCTCACACCTCGCAAATACTGTCGTAGAATAGATTTTCAGGAAGTGCTATTATCACTATAGCAACCAATGAAATATTCCTGCTCATAGAACCATTGCCCAAAATTATTTTTATAGGTAGACCTATGTGTACCATATACCTGGAATATTCTAATATATAACTAGAGTCACAATTTCTATTTACTATTTGCCTTCAACTGCAAGACACGTTAGTGGTTAAACAATAATATGACATTGAAAAAATGGGGGCACACTTGCTTTGGTAATGTGTATTTATCATTATTAAACATGGTCAGGGAAAGGGTAGAGGGCAGGGGAAACAAAAGGAAGCATGGAAAATAGGGGAGGTTGGATGGAACAAGGGCTTAATTGAACATTTAGTTTGCTGTAGAAATGCTACAGCAGCTGTATTTTGCCAAAAATCTTCTTGGTTTCAAGAGGTTTCAGAAAAAATTGATTACCCCCCCTTTTGCATTTAGCAGGAGGCATATTTCTCACTGACTTTGTATCTCTACTGAGCTCCAGCACAATAATAACCTCAAAGTCATCTTCTTGCTGATGTTCTAGCAGACACATACACATCATCTTCAGAAAGGGGGGAGATGGTGAGAAAGGTGAAAGATAGGGTAAGGGGGAGATAATGAGAAAGAAGAGACATAGAGCAGTAGAAATGAAGTAAGAAGAGACATGGTGAGAAACAGGGAAAAGCAGGGAGATGATGAGAGATGACGAGAAATGAGAGATATAATGAGGAGGGTGACACAATGGGGTGATAATAAGAAAGGAGAGAGAGCTAGGGAGAACCAGGAGACATAAATAGAAAAAGAAGGAGAGACAAAGTGAAAAAGGGAGAGAGGTAAAGTGAAATAGGAGGAGAGATTAAGAGATGTAAGAGAGGTGAGATAATGAGGAAAAGGGGAACAATGAAAAAATAGAGAGATACAAGAGAAAGGGAGAAATGGGAGAGATAAAGAGGAAGATAAGAAAAGGGAGTGAGGAAGAGGGGAGAGACAGACGAGGGATAAAGAGAAAGGGTTGGGAAGATAAAGAGAACAAAGATAGACAACAGCATAGGAAGGTTGTCCCTCTGGTGTCTGTAGAGGTGTGTCAGACCAATATGGCAATACATTTTTCTCATCTTAGTGGTCCGTGTTACCTAGTGACTCTTGCTCCATGACCTCAGCTTTCCCTGTACTTTTACTACCTAATCCTGTAAATATTTTGAGCTGAACATCCCAGGACTCCTTATTCCTTGCCTTGTGCAAAATGCCTTTCAACTGGGGCTCCGTCATACTTCAATCTGACATTCTATGTACTTGGAATTTGTATTAATTGTCTACTTAGAATGTGGTCCTCCTTTGGCCCAGCTGCAAGTAGCATGGTAAAATGAGTTCACATCAGCTGGCAGCACTTACATCTTGTTCAGTAGTTAACACCATCAGTAACTCCTTGGAAAATGAGTTAGTGTCTTTTTGTAAAATATGTGATATTTCCTGGTTCATTTTTTCCTTTCTGAGTACAACAGTTGTGCGTAATTTTGAAACACTCCACCCTCCCTTTTTTCAGTTTGATTTATAATTTTTTACTTCCTTTCACAAAACCTTGCACGATCTAATACAAATGAAAAACACCTGAGAACTAAAAGCTCTTAGTTATTTGCCCAAGACAAACTTTTTTTTTCTTATCCTAAGCTGCAAACTTGTAGTCAGTTGGTCTGCTCATGTGTTGTTTTTATTGGCCTTGAATCCGAAGTATAATTTTTTTTTTTTACAGCAAGCGGTAGTAAAACAACAAATTATGCAACTTCTCTGTTTTTTTCCAAAAGAAGAACATGGTGAAATTATACACTTATCATAGACTTTTTAAGCAAAGTTGAATTTGGGCTTTTCTTACAAAGGATGGTGAAAGGTTATTAATTGGGTGTAGATAATAAGATATGTGCTGATTTTAAAAAAAAATATATCATGAAATAACATCTTTCTAATTGTGATGGTGATTGGAAGATTAGATGAAGAAGGAAACTATTTTTTTAATAAAAAATACAATATCAATAAAATATAATATTTAGTAAGTGTTGCAGCACAGCTCAGGGTAATTCACATAGTACAAACTCTGATCATATGGTAAAGTCAGTTTTTACAATAAAAGGAGATTACAATGGCATTTCCAGGCAATAGCGCATAAAATAAGGTTTAATGCATCAAAAAAGACCTAGGGGAATTGTGTGGTGGTGTGTTGGGGTTGTTCTATGATGTGGGCTGGGGGTGAGTTGGGGTCAATGCATTTGGTGGATTTTAGAAATTAAACATTAAAAAATATTAATAGTGTTTCTGTATGACTTTCTGTGTTGGATTCCATAATGACGTTAATCCCAGATGAGACAGCTTCTATGTCAAATGACCTTACTAGTCTCTTCTCAAGTCACTCCTAGTTCACTGTTTAGCAAATAGACTCCATTGTTTCCGACGGTAACCTTCTCTGCTCTCACGTCAGTAGACGGTTGACTCCTAAAGAGATTCGGCTGTCCTGACTAATTATAAACTTTTGCTATCACCCAATCTAACCTCATTGAAATTTTTTTTTTTTTTATTTGCTGAGATGATAGCTGAAAGCATTGATGATCATTGATACAGGTTGTTTATTGGTAAATGTAAAAAAAAAAACACCTTTTTTAATGCCCCTTAAGTCCCATGGTTGTCAACGGTGAATTTTAATGTCTACCCTCCTGGCACCCAAAGAGCTATTAGATGAACCTTGGTTCCCCACCTGTAGGTAACCCCTTTGTTTTACACAACATGGACTCTGTAACAAATACCTAATCCCCCCACAGGTGCACAGGGCATAGGTGGCTGTACTATCCATAAGGTTCTTTATATATATATATATATATATATATATATATAGTGTGTGTGTGTGTGTATGTGTGAGGCTGAGAGTTTTCATCTAAGGATTAAAATCTATTTTTTTGTAATATTATCATTGATTTACATTTTTTCCACTTACTAATAATATTATATATATATATAATATATCTATATATATATATATACTGCTCAAAATAATAAAGGGAACACTTAAACAACACAATGTAACTCGAAGTCAATCACACTTCTGTGAAATCACACTGTCCATTCAGGAAGCAACACTGATGGACAATCAATTCCACATGCTGTTGTGCAAATGGAACAGACAACAGGTGGAAATTATAGGCAATTAGCAAGACACCCCCAATAAAAGTGTGGTTCTGCAGGTGGTGACCACAGACCACTTCTCAGTTCCTATGCTTCCTGGCTTGCAGTTCCTGCAAGAGGAAGGCATTGATTTTATGGACTGGCCCGCCCGTTCCCCAGACCTGAATCCGATTGAGCACATCTGGGACATCGTCACGTTGCACCACAGACTGTCCAGGAGTTGGCGGATGCTTTAGTCCAGGTCTGGGAGGATATCCCTCAGGAGACCATCTGCAACCTCATCAGGAGCATGCCCAGGCATTGTAGGGAAGTCATAAGGGCACGTGGAGGCCACACTACACTACTGGGCCTCATTGTGACTTGTTTTAAGAACATTACATCAAAGTTGGATCAGTCTGTAGTGTGGTTTTCCATTTTGATTTTGAGTGTGACTCCATATCCAGACCTCCATGGGTTGATAAATTTGATTTCCATTGAGAATTTTTGTGTGATTTTGTTGTCAGCACATTCAACTATGTAAAGACGAAAGTATTTCATACGATTAGTTCATTCATTCAGAGCTAGGATGTGTAATCTTAGTGTTCCCTTTATTATTTTGAGCAGTCTATATATATATATATTAAATGAGTTGCCAAAAAAACAAAGCATAGTAATACTAAGCCCTAATGTCATAAATAATTCAGTGGATTACACTGGAAATACTATCTGTAATATCTGTTGTCATTAAATATAACTGAGCTGAAAGAAAAGACCATTGACTTTGCAGATGCTTAAAAAGCTCAAGAACTTACAAAAACATGGTAAATGATAGATAGATAGATAGATAGACTGATATTTCGTATTCAGAAAAGTACAAGATGTCTGTTTTCACAAGCTGACTCAGTCATCCACCCACTCAAAACTGTAGTAAACCATGAAAAGACAGCATTCTCACAATTTGTGGGGTCAAATGATCGGCCTCTTTGCTTTTGCTTAAAATTAATTCATTTGACTTCAAAGCATACTTCCCCGGCTCTGCCCCTGATTCTAAGCGCCATTAGGATTCAGAACTTGCTTGGCTATATTTTGGCTGATAATATCTAAAAAATGCCACCCTAAGTGCAACTGCACCTCTACATTGGCAAAGTTGGCTTTGTGTAATGGTTTATGAATAGCTTGGCATGTTAACATTACAGGGTTGTGCAAACTGAGCCTTGCTTCACAAAGTGAAATAGAGCAAAGCTTTGGACTCCACTCAATAGAAATGCTACTACGTTCCAGTTTTCATGATGTCATTTCCGTTTCATTGAATCATATCGTAGAATTTATCTCCAACTTCCTCTTGATGTCATCTGACCAGTGATTGACCAAGACATGTGCAGCTTCCGCTATGGGGATAATAGGCCATGACATCTCCTGTGTTCACTCAGTGAACTTCTTCTCTCGCCCATGCATTTGATTGCTATTTTTTTTATGGGAGTTTGACATTCCCTTGCAGGAAAACACCTGCTTAAGATAGATGTTTTATGCTTCTTTTTAATGAATACCCCAAAAGAGATGCTGTTTGCCAACCTCTGCACAATGCAAGGTTAAAACCTCTGATATCAGAGGTGCTCAACTTACACCACTGGAAGACACCCAGTATACAGTAGCACACAATGTTATAAAATTCTGTTGGCTTAAAGCATATGATAGATGAGAGGTCAGGTTCCCATTGCAAATGCATGGCGAGGGTTCAGCAGGATTCTCATATATATATATATATATATATATATATATATATATATATAAATATATATTTGCCCCTCTGTCCACCCCCAGCTATTTTCCTTTAGAAGCTGAACACATCTCCGTGCACATAATATACTTACCACTTGTCAGCTCCAGCATTGGGTCAGTTAATGCCGTTGGCAGGGGTATCTTAAGACCCCTGTGTGCCTGTGCAGACAGCAGTCCCATTGATTTCAACGGGAGTGCTTTCCTGCCAGTGATTGGCTGCTTTAAGTAGCCAATACAACAAAAGGATTTAAACATGCACGGGAGAGCGCTTTAATATCGATTCTTCTTTAATGAGGCTGTCTGAACATTAAACTGTCCCTTTCAGTATCACGCTAATAAAAAAAGGTGTATTTTAGCCCTATCATATTCTCAAGTAAATTCTATGTGAACTTTACTCTGTTCAGTTAGGTTGCAAATTAAGCTATGATTGTTATTATAGCTTAGATTTTCTGCATTTGCCATTCAGATGATCCTGGTAAATCCTAAGTAGAAAGGTTTCTATTCGAAATGTAGTTGTAGAACATATAGAATCTAATTTTAGTATGGTCCTTAAATAACACGGCTGTACTAGAATGCTTTTGACCTTAGTTGACTTAAGGCATTACTTTTCACTTGGGTGATGATTTTTTCATGAGTCAGGCAAGTATTACCCAATGCACATATTAATATCAAGTGCCCGTCACATTTATAGCACAAAAGAGCAGAAATGATTATAAAAACCTGGAAAACATTTACAAACGAATCTTAAAACCTATACATGAATCACTTACTTGTGAATCAATAGAGAGAGAGGAAGATGAAATTCGAGGTCCCTACAAACCCATTATGTTTAACCTTGATCTGTGCATTTTTCTCCTAAACCTATTAGGAACTGTAAAATAGGATTTTGCAACCGCTCTGTTCTGTAAAATCTAATCCCGAAGCAACGTCTGAAATATAAACCACAGCACAACCTAGTGTCAAAATCTCGAATTCATTTTTTTTTTTTTGCATTAAAACGATTAACATTTTCAAAATGGCATGTTTCCGATCTCTGCATTAGAAGTTTTGAAAATGCAAAATAATAAATTGTTCTTAAAGAGTCAGGCTGACAGCAAGAGACTTTATCTTGAAACTGAAATGTGATTAGATAAAACTATATAAAACTATATAGAGATGTTTTTTTTTTTTAGGATTTATCATTTGTTATTTTATTGGCAATGCCTGCCTACTTTTATTATATTCCAAAAGCTTCAACCTCAAGTAAAAAAAATATTGGAAAATATTTTTCAAACAGACAGTAATAAAAAAAGACCATATAAAAAATTCCAAATAAACGCATCTCGCTTGATTTTTTTTATGCCTTGGTGCTATGGGACTGATTTTTTTTTACATAACCGCTTTATCTTCCTGGATAAAACGATGTGAAAAGTATTAAACTGCTGGCATATTAATTTGCTGCAAGACAGATAGATATTTCTTCACTTAATAATAATCACATCCAAAAAAGTACAGTTAATACAGTTCACATGTGAGAATGCAGAACTGCACTACCAATGAGTGGTTCATAACCTTCCAGACAGTAGGTGGTGGAAGGGTAGATAGGTGCTGCTACCCCTGCCATTGGATATTAAATTATCTGCTAATTATGAGAATAACTGTTAATTAGTAGTCAGTGACTTAATTACGGTATATCCTGTTTGGTGTACATGTAAAATGGTTCACATAGAATGGTATGGACCACCAATATTCTGGTAGGGATACTAATTGTAAGTATTCTACATCTTGCCTTCTTCTTACGTTCTCTTTTCTTTCTTTTTCCATTTTCTCCTTTTTCCCTTCTCTCTATTTTCCCCCCACTCAATCATTTTTTTTCTCCACTCTTCCCTATTCTTTCTAACATCGCTGTTCTCTCTGTCTTGTTTTCTGTTTCCTTTTCTCGCTCTACTTCTCATTTCCCTTTCATCACCGCTCTTTTTCTCTTGTTTTTTTTTTCTCACTTCTTCTTTCTTCCGGGTCCATTTTCTCGTTTCTCCCCTGTCTACTAAATTAAACATTTTAGCTATTACTGGTGTCCCACACCCCAGATGCAATCTCTTAAAGAGACTAGCCATCTGACAAACCAGGAAAATGCACATTGGACAGGGAAGGACTCGGAAAAACAACTAGGCAGCCCTGTTACCTTAAGGCCAGCGGCCACCTGCTCTATAAACACAGCCGCTCATATGTCTCAATACTCCCACAGTGTGCGGTCAGACATATCTAGCCAGTGGCCGCCCGCTGCTGCTTCAGCAGATGGGGTAAGTATTAAGTGCTGTGGTTCTGTAAGTATCAGGCAAATGCCCCTTGTACTCGATTGCCTCTTGCATCGCTATTAGTGTGTGGCCACCATATAGATACATGTGGGCACACACTGCAACGGTGTAAGAGCTTAGCAATAAAATGCCAGGGTAACTTTATTTCCCAGTCGAGCCCTGCTTCAGGGGGCCCATTTTTTAAACTTTATTATAGCTTAATATTAATAATACTCAATAATGATACTTCATTGTTGATTAAAAAATCAATAAAAGGGAAGTAAAATGTCCCAACATAAAATAGGTGCACATGGTTATCTGAACACGAGTGTCAAACGCTTAGCCCAAGTGGTGGTCTAGAAAAGGTTGCTGAACCTAAGTAATTAAAATCAATGCCTACCTAGCCTGATAATGAAAATATGAGAAACACAGATAACCCAAGTTACTGTCAACCCATCCCCCACTTTGTGCAGCTCAGGGAACAACTTGATAACCCTCTCATTTTTGAGGCTCTCAGCCTTTTATCTAAATGTGTTTGTTGTTGAGCAGTATGAGCATTGGGTCCAAAGTGACTAGCATGGATGACTAGCAAACTGGAGAAAGGGTCTCTATTCTGATTTTAAGAATGATCTCATCCTACCACAGCCCTCCCCGTAGAGATCCCCAGCTGTGAACATGACAAGTTTATTGTATGACCGCAACTCCAGAACAATACAAATCTCAGAAATGACCTAACTTCCCAAAATTCACCAAAGCTTAATTTCCCATAAACTTTGGCAGAGGTGAAAATATGTTATTGTGGAATAATCATTTGCATTCCTTCTCCTCATTAGTCACGAGGCATTCTCGGGTTTATTTACTTTTTCCGTCTTCTGGAACTAATCCATAGTGTGATTATGCACCTTTTATGTGTATTCCTGGACTTTAGACACGTTCCTAGTTTTTAATCATCTTTCCGTTAAAATGAAAAACTTAAATGAACATTTGGATGAATTGAAATTTTAGGCAACGATTATTACATTTGCCAGTGTACAGAATGTCAGCCAAGTTGTATTTCTCTGGCTTTTAGCTTTAATTGGGCTCATTCATTAGAACAATAATCAATAATTACTGGAGAGTCAATGACGTACCACCTGAGATATACACAGAGAGCTACAGCTATTATTAGTTCATAGATAAATCAAGTGTAGCAATAATAACATACTTATATTATGTGAATTTCAATTCGTTTGAATGTGTATTGTACATTAGCATGACCACTATACCTGAGATTCTTGCAGGTTTCACCTGGAGTCTCCAGGTAAAGCACTGCTTCCCCGAGTCTTCAAGTTACTCTCCTCCTTTTCTGCTCTTCGATGCAATTTGGGGCTGACCTAGCCTTATCTAGCCCAACCCATTATATGAATAACCACACACCTTGTACAGTTAACCCCATCATGAACCTGCTCCTTCAAAAGAGAGCATGCTCAGGGTAGCCTACCCTCACTTAGGACATCGTGCATGTCTGGACCGACCACTGGCTAATGCCCTGTGGGGCAGTGTGTAATTCTGCCTTTCATGTACCTTAAGTGCTGCTAATGTAGAAGATCTTGTCCTTCAATGTGCAGCCATTGATTACATTTACATGGCCGCATGGTGCAATAGTGTAAGTGCAAAACATGTTTGTGCACATATCTTAACAGTACCTGCACAAATCACAAATGTCATTTATTAGCTGCTGGCCTTAAAGCGCCAGGTCAGATTTTAATCTTAGTCTGGCCCTGATGCATGCCGTTATACTAGAGAATAGTTGAGATAGTTTTGAAAATGTAGCTAATGGTGTAAGGATTAAGAAAATGTTATTTAAAACCAAAGTTAATCCCCATCGCACTAATGCATGAGCAAAGCCGGCCTTAGGTGTTCTGGCACCC
>VKOC01048656.1:0-33921 GCA_009364415.1 Spea multiplicata | reverse complement strand
GACCAACATAAGGCATAGAGAAAGGGTGAGAGGTATTGTGGTGGGAGTATCGATGGCAAGGATGTTCTAGCAGCTAAGATGGTATGCGTCTCTGAAGAAGTGGGTTTTTAGATGTTTCTTGAATGTCAGGAGGGAGGGTGAATTCTGAAGGTTCCTTGGGAGCAGATTCCAGAGATATGGGGCAGCTCGAGTGAAATCTTGTAGACGGGAAAAGGAAGAGGTGACGAGTGAGGAGAAGAGCCTTAGCCCATGGGAGGAACGTAGGGATCGAGTAGGAGAGTATTTGCTAATGAGGTCAGAAATGTAAGGAGGAGCAGTATTGTGGATGGCCTTATATGTCAGTACCAGGATCTTAAATTTAATTCTAAAGGTAATCGGGAGCCAGTGGAGGGTTTCACAGAGGGGGGAAGCAGAAGAGGAGCGACGTGCAAGGAAGATGAGCCTAGCAGCGGCATTTAGGATAGACTTTAGAGGAGAGAGTCGAGACAGTGGAATGCCAAGCAGAAGAGTGTTGCAGTAGTCAAGACGGGAAATGATAAGTGAATGAACCAGAGTTTTTGTGGATTCTTGGGTGAGGAATGGGCAGATACGAGAGATGTTTTTTAGGTGCAGGCGGCAGGATCTGGCGAGGGACTGAATGTGAGGGATGAAGGAGAGGTTTGAGTCAAGGATGACCCCAAGGCATCGGGCCTGGTTAGTAGGAGAGATAGTTGTGTTGTTACTGGTGATAGAGAATTCAGGTAGTGGAGTGGAGATGGAGGGAGGGAAGATAATGAGTTCCGTTTTAGAAAGATTAAGTTTCAGGTAGTGTTGTGACATCCATGAAGAAATAGCAGACAAGCAGCTGGTGATCCGGGACATGAGAGATGGAGAGAGATCAGGAGAAGACAGGTAGATTTGGGTATCATCTGCATATAGATGATACTGGAGGCCCAATGAGTTGATTAGTTTGCCAAGAGAGGAAGTATAAAGAGAGAACAGCAGAGGGCCAAGGACTGAACCTTGGGGGACACCAACCGAAAGTGGAAGGGGCGATGATGTGTTGCCAGAGAAGTTGACAGAGAAGGAACGGTTAGACAGATATGAGGAGATCCAGGAGAGAGCTGTATCTCGAATGCCTATAGAAGCAAGTGAGTCAAGAAGAAGGTGGTGATCAACAGTATCGAAAGCAGCAGAGAGATCCAGTAGAATTAGAATAGAGTAGTGACCTTTAGCTTTGGCAGAGAGCAAGTCATTGGAGACTTTTGTTAGAGCTGTTTCAGTAGAGTGAAGGGGTTTGAAACCAGACTGTAGAGGGTCAAGGAGGGAATTAGAGGAGAGGAAGTTAGTGAGGCGATTGTACACAATCCGTTCAAGCAGCTTAGAGGTAAAAGGAAGCAGAGAGATAGGGCGGTAATTAGTCAAGCAGCCGGGATCTGAGGAAGGATTTTTTAGAATTGGTGTGATTAGCGCATGCTTGAAGGCAGATGGTACAGATCCAGATGATAGAGAAAGATTAAATAGGTGGGTAAGTGATGGACCAAGGGATGGACATAGAGACTTTGTGAGGTGTGAAGGGATGGGGTCAAGGGGACAGGTTGTTGGGTGAGTGGAAGAAAGAAGAGTGGCTATCTCTTCTTCGGTTGTAGGGGAAAAGGCAGTTAGTATAGTAGGAGTAGAGAGGGTGGTGGTGGTGAGTGGTGTAGGAGGGAGTTGTAAGGAAGAGAGGTCTTTTCTAATAGTCTCGATCTTCTCTTTGAAGTGGGTAGCAAGATCTTGGGCAGTGAGAGAGGTTTGTGGTGTGGGTGTGGAGGGACAGAGAAGGGAGTTGAAAGTAGAAAAAAGGCGTCGTGGGTTGGAAGAAAGAGAGGATATGAGAGTGGAGAAGTAGAGCTGTTTGGCAAGAGAGAGGGCAGAGTTGTAGGTGTGAAGCATGAATTTATAATGAGTAAAGTCTTCGCTGGATTTTGATTTTCTGAAGTAGCGCTCAGCTGTGCGGCAGCACTTCTGAAGATACCGTGTGGTTTTGGTATGCCATGGTTGGCGTTTAAATTGTCGGGGGTAACTTGTAGTAATTGGAGCTATGGTGTCGAGGGATGAAGCAAGTGTGTTGTTGTAAAAAGAGGCTGCTGTGTCTGGGCAGGAAAGGCTTAACATGGAAGGTAAGAGAGGTTCGAGTGAGGCTGACAGTTGGGTAATGGTATTTTCTGGTAATGGCCTACAAGTATGAGGTGAGCGCTGTAAGTTTGTCATGTTAGGGGTTAGCACTGGAGAAAAAGATAGAAGGTGGTGGTCAGACAGAGGGAAGGGGTAGATGGAGAAATCTGAAAGGGAGCATGATCTGGAGAAGACCAAATCAAGTGAGTGTCCCTCGATGTGCGTAGGGGAATTAGTCCATTGAGAGAGACCAGAGGAAGATGTCAGGGAGAGGAGTTTGGAGCTAGCAGAGTTGTTAGATATATCTAAAGGAATGTTAAAGTCACCCAGAATAAGACAGGGGATGTTAGGAGAGAGGAAGAAAGGGAGCCAGGCAGAAAGGTGGTCAAAGAACTGCGAGGTAGGGCCGGGAGGGCGATATATGACAGCAATTTGAAGAGAGAGTGGAGAGAAAAGACGGATTGTGTGAGCTTCAAAGGAACAGAATGAGAGGGAGGGAGGGCTTGGTATATTCTGGAAGGTGCAGTGAGGGGAGAGAAGGATGCCTACACCACCACCCTTTCTGCCATCAGGCCTAGGAGTGTGGCTGAAGTGTAGTCCTCCGAAGGAGAGTGCAGCAGAAGCAGTAGTGTCTTGGGGGGATCCAGGTTTCGGTAAGAGCTAGGAGGTTAAAAGCATGGGATAGAAAAAGGTCATGGATACCAGCGAGTTTGTTGCATACCGAGCGGGCATTCCATAGGGCACAGTTAAAGACGGGAGGGAGTTTATGGTTGGAGATGATAGGAATAAGATTGGTTAGGTTGCGCATGTTGATTGAGTTTGCTGGTTGAGAGTGATAGGAATAGGACAGGAGTGGTAGAGCAAATGCAGGTAGGTTTAACATATACAGGTTCAGGATAAAGGTACTGGGATAGCTTTGACAGTAGAGAGATTGGGAGGGATAGGATCTGGAATGCTTTAATGGGGAGTAGTGGGTAATAAAGGGATCCACAGTTTGGTGCCCCCTCAGCGCCCAAATGTCCATCCCATCAGCCCGCCCCTTGTCCATCCTACTTTCCTACCCTCTGCCTTAAGATCCTCCCATAAGCACACCTTATGAGGACAGGGGCAAGTGTAAGGTTAGTGGCGGCCGGGTGTAGTATTTCTTTAGGGTCCCCATATAAATCACACATATACTAATATACTAATGCGCAACCTTCGCTTGAACACCCACTCACTCTACCACCATAGACAAACGCCTCCATTCTCTCTCTTATTCCTTCTCGCCCCTTCCAACTGCTTCCTCCTTCCTCAGCAGCGTACGCTGACACACAAACTCAAGATAACATCATACACTGACACCCACACACAGGCTAATAGTAACACACATACACTCACGCTAACACCATACACTTACAAACTCTAACACCATAACGTTACAAACACACACGCTATCATATGCTCATAAACATCTAACACCTTACAGTAGCACATACACATGCTAACACCATACACTCATGCACAGGCAGGTGAACCCCATACACACACAATCTAACACTACATTCAGACATACACACTCATACGAGAGCCATACAGCAGCACACAACACCATACAAACACACACACTAACACCTCTTGTATACATGCACACACTATCAAATATAGAAGACACATCTAATTACTATAACACAATACATGTATAGTTAGTGTGTATGTATATACAGTGTTTGTAGTACTAAACTGTTTGTAGTTGCTGTATAATATACACACCAACTCTAACACTTTAACCCCTTCCGGACCGGCGGTTTCATACTGCGTCTTCACTTGAAGACCGCAGTATTTTTTTAAATATTTAAATTCCGTGATCGTGATTCGCTGCAAAGCGATCACGTGCACGGAATTGAGGGGGGGTGGCTGCTACTGATCGCTGGGAACACCCAGCGGTCAGTAGCGGCCGCCCCTTGCAATCCCAGCGTTCAAAAAGCAGTGACGTACCTGGTATGTCCCGGTCTGCCGGTGACCCGTGACCCGGAAGTACCAGGTACGTCCCAGTCTTTAAAGGGTTAATACATACTGACTGTAACACAACAGTACAGTTCACATACATACGCTGTCAGGACTCGGGTAATCAGGTTGGGTAGGAGCCCATGTGCAGGGGATACTTGGGGTTTGGTCTGAAATCCAGGTAATGCAATGTATTGAATGTATATGACAGGACAAGCAAATAAGGGTTATACAGTCTTGCAAGGGTACGAAAGGCACATAGCCCGCTTGGAGGGGCACGAAAGGCACAGAGCCCGCTTGGAGTGGCACGAAAGGCACAGAGCCCGCTTGGAGGGGCACGAGAGGCACAGACTCCGCTTGGAGGGGCACGAAAGGCACAGACCCCGCTCGGAGGGGCACGAAAGGCACAGACCCCGCTCGGAGGGGCACGAAAGGCACAGACCCCGCTCGGAGGGGCACGAAAGGCACAGACCCCGCTCGGAGGGGCACGAAAGGCACAGACCCCGCTCGGAGGGGCACGAAAGGCACAGAGCCCGCTCGGAGGAACACAAAGCAGTGAATCCACTTGATCAGGACACAAAGCAGGTAAGCAGGTAACCAGGAACTGTACAGGTGCAGAGCCGCAGCAGAAAGGTCCACAGACTTCAATACAAAGGTCCTGACTGAAGGGCAGGGAAATCCAGGTAACAAGGCCCAGCTGGATTTATTGATTAGGGCTCAACTCAGGTAACAAAGTACACCTGATACTAGTAATTGAGTTCTGAGTGCTCCAGAGGGCAGAGGGTGGCCACTAGTGGTAGCAGATTTATATACCAAAGATATGAAAAAGCCATGGTTCAGGCAGCGAAAAAGTGGACCCTGACATATGCATATACACACACACCACTGCCTGTCTACTTAGTTGCATTATATAAATTGCCGGGGCTTGCCAGAAAGACGCACACACATGTACACGGTAACATACCTATATACACACTAACATACTTACACACACAAAGTAACATTTGTACTTAAACACACAATAACATACTTACATATTCACACACTCACATACAGTAACATATTGTCAAACATACTAACATACTAACATGACATTACTTACAAACGGTAACATATTGACATACTTACACACACACATACTAACATATCGATATGATATACTAGGCATAACAGAAACATGGTGGGATGAGACCCATGACTGGGCAGTTAACTTAAAAGGTTATATGTTATATAGGAAGGGCAGAAAAAGCAGGAAGGGAGGAGGAGTATGCTTGTATATTAACAATGAGCTAAAGTCAAATATTAAGCATCTTGAAGACGACAAGGGAAATGTGGAAGCTTTATGGGTAGATATCAACTTGGGGCAAAAAAAAAGGAAAAGAACTACTGGTTGGGATATGTCATAAACCACCTAATGTTAATAATGATGAGGAAAAGCAGCTATTAGAGCAAATTGAGAAAGCTGCACATCTGGGTAACACGTTAATTATTGGAGATTTTAATTACCCGGACATAAATTGGGATAGAGGGACTAGTAGTTTTGCAAAGGAATTCAAGTTTTTGAACCTGTTAAATGACACCTTCATGTCACAACTGGTACAAGCACCAACTAGAAAGGATTCTTGTCTGGATCTGGTGATAACAAACAATGTTGATCTTGTGTCTAACATTCAAGTGGGGGAGCACTTGGGTAATAGTGATCACAATATGGTCTCTTTTGAAATAAACTCAAAAAAGAAATTGCCCATGGGTAATACTAAAACGTATAAGTTTTAAGAAGGCCAATTTCAATAAGATAAGGGCAGCTTTACAACTTATTGACTGGCAAAAACTCTTCAGGGATAAAAAACACTGAGGAAAATGTGGTATTTTCAAACAAATATTAGCAGGGTACACTTCTCAGTATGTACCACTAGGAAACAAATATAAAAGAAACAAATTGAAACCGATGTGGCTTAGTGGGGACGTTAAGCAGAAAATTAAATATAAGAAAATGGCTTTTACAGCATTTAAATCAGACGAATCAGAGGCATCCTATATAAGATATAAGGAAGCCAATAAAGCATGCAAAAAGATGATTAGATGGGCTAAACTAGAAAAACGAGAGGGTGATTGCCAAAGAGAGCAAAAATAACCCCAAAAAATTATTTAAGTACATAAATTCTAAAAAAAAAACAAAAAATGAAAACGTAGGTTCATTAAAAACAGAGAGGGGAGTATTGGTCAAGGAGGACCAGGAAAAAGCAGAAACTTTAAATAACTATTTTTCCTAAGTATATATTAAGGAGAAACCTAAGGCAATGGATATACATAGGACTACTGAAAAAAATCTGCAGTCAAACTGTTTGGATGGCTCAGGGCAAGGTGCTGCAGCAACTAAAGAAAGTTAATGTTAACAAAGCTCCGGGGCCTGATGGTATTCACCCACAAGTACTTAAGAAGCTGAGTCAGGTAATACGTTTCTAATCTGTTTGTAATCTTTCGGGATTCTTTTCTTTCAGGATTGGAGGAAGGCAGATATTCAAGAATTCATTGGGAAGAACAGTATTATTAGCAAAAATCAGCATGGTTTTATGAAACATAGGTCTTGTCAAACTAATTTAATTGCATTCTATAAGTAGAACTGTAGATCAGGGTGTTGCAGTGGATGTAATCTACTTGGATTTTGCCAAGGCGTTAGACACGGTTCCATACAATAGGTTAGTATTCAAACTGAAGGAAATTGGTCTAGATGCAAATTATTGTTCTTTGGTAGAACATTGGCTTAGAGATAGAGAATAGAGAGTTGTTGAGTTGTTATAAATGGTACATTTTCAAGCTGGTCAAAAGTGGTAAGTGGTGTCCCTAAGGGTTCTGTTCTGGGACCAATTTTATTCAACATATTTATACATGACCTGGCAGTAGGCATTGAAAGTCATGTTTCTGTGTTTGCAGATGACATTAAACTAGGTAAAGTAATACAGGACGAGCGATATATTACAGTGCTGCAGAGGGACCTAGATAGACTGGGGGACTGGGCACAAAAATGGCAGATGAAATTCAATGTAGATAATTACAGATGTAAAGTTATGCACTTCGGGGTACGGAACGCACAAGCAACCTACACCCTAAACGGTAGTGAATTAGGGGTAACGACAAATGAGAAGGATTTGGGAATTGTTATAGACAACAAAATAGGCAACAATGTGCAATGTCAGTCAGCAGTTGCTAAGGCCAGTAAGGTATTGTCGTGTATAAAAAGGGGCATCAAGTCGCGGGATAAAAATATAATTTTGCCTCTGTATAAATAAATGGTAAGGCCGCACCTTGAATATGCTGTGCAATTTTGGGCACCTATTCTAAAGAAGGATATCATAGCACTAGAAAGGGTGCAGAGGCGGGCTACAAAATTAATAAAAGGAATGGAGCACTTTAGTTATGAAGAAAGGTTAACTAATTTAAATCTGTTTAGTTTAGAAAAACGTCGCCTCAGAGGGGATATGATAGCATTATATAAATATATTCGGGGCCAATACAAACCATTGTGTGGAAATCTGTTCATAAACAGGACTATGCATAGGACACGTGGTCACGCATTTAGACTGGAAGAAAAGAGATTTAGTCTTAAGCAGAGGAAAGGGTTTTTTACAGTGAGGACAATAAGGATGTGGAATTCTCTGCCTGCAGAGGTAGTTCTATCTGAGTCTGGATGGATACTTGGAAAAACATAATATTCGGGGATATAATCTTTAATTATGGGTAAACAGCTTATTGATCCAAGGAGAAATCTGCCATTTTGGGGTCAAGAAAGAATGTTTTTCCCTGGTAAGTGCAAAATTGGAAAGAGCGAAACTGGGTTTTTTTTGCCTTCTTTTGGATCAACAAACAAATTAACAGATAGAGGAAAGGCTGAACTTGATGGACATGTCTTTTTTCAGGCTATATAACTATGTAACTGATACAATAGGATATTTACTCACATATACAGTAGCATGCCTGAAACATGCAGTGACATACTTGCACACCCACAGTAACATACTCAAGGTCCTCACACAATTTGTCTGAGCATCTGGAAATGATATCAGATTCCAGTGTTTAGACTTGTCATCTTGGGCCTAAGGAAGTGCAGACTACAGTGCCGGCCTAGTGGTATGTCCAGGGAGTTGGTTAATCTGGTGCTAGGGGCCCACTGGAGCTTTCTTTACACCAGTGTCTACAGCAGGGTCACATAATGAATGTTTCAAGACCCAGATAAGTGCTTCCCTGTAGCCATGAAGGGGGCACCCGACCTCCATACTCTCTCAGGTGAGCTATTTTTTTTCCGGCAAGAATTCCCTGACACAAAACATAAGTATCTTTCTTGAAAAGACTCTACATCATTGTGTGATCCAGCTGCCCTTATTTGTACAGGATACTAAAGACACAATCCATAGATTTTTTTAAATTCCAGCAAAGGGCCAGTTAACAAGTTGGGACATACAATCATTATATAGTGACATCACATATAATTGTGGCATCCAAGCATGCCATTGTGGATGATATCCCCTCTGAAGGTGACTTTGTTGTTTGTCTTGAGTTATTAGGATATTCATATATTTTTTTGCTTTTTATAGGCCAATGTTTTGAGAAGACTAGGGTACAACTGTGGATGCCTGTCCCTAGGTATGCTTATTTGTTTTTAGGATGGTGGGATGTTACTTACACTAAACATATATCTTCATGGATTAGGCATATAGATGATATATTTCTAATTTGGTGGTTCTGAATTGTTTAAGTCATTTGTGACTAACTTCAATAATAAATCCATCAATTTAAATATGACACTGGTGTTGGTTGAGAATGATTTAGTATTCCTGGACTTAACTATCAACAAACCTACATCTGGTCATATTGAAACTATATTATATTATAAACCCACTGGTGAAGTGACCATCCGTTGCGATATTCCTATAGGACAATTCTTAAGGGTGAGCAAAGTTGTTCCTTTTTAACTACTTTAAAGATAGAGGCAGATAATATACAAAAGATGTTTATCCATTCGTGACAATGGCTGTTTTTTATTTTTCAATTTAATTTTTTCGCTTTTTACTGAACCCACACAAGTTATATATTGTTTTTTAGGACAAAAAGGGATTTCATGTCATCATTTACTAAAAAAAAAGTATAAAATATGGTGAAAAATTTAGAAAAAAAGGACCCTTTCTGACTTTCACTTGAGAAATATTTGTAAAAGCTAATAAAGAAACCTGCTAAATAGATTCTATTTGTCTTAAGTTTGGAAATACCCAATGTTTTTATGTTGTTGTTTTGTTTTTTTTCAATGCACTTATTCACCAGTCTTTGTCAAACTTTGTGGTAGTCATTTTTTTTCCATTTTCACACAACACCCCAATATGTGGTCAGTAACATCACCCATGCACAAGTTTGCCTGGCTGTTTGAGGGCAAAAGGCCACATTTGGGGCATGTACATTTCTCAATGTTGACATTTGGTGATCCACTGCCAATGCCCTATTTAGTACATTTTTAAGCCTGGCGAATTCAGTGTGCCCTATAAAACCATATATTGTATTGGCTCGATTATAGGCCGCACCCTAAAAGTTTGGTGCTATTTTAAATAAAAAGTTATTTTTAAAGAAAAAAATACACATTAGTTGAATGGTGAAATAGTATTTTATCTAATGAACAGGAATACATGTATTTTAACATTTTTGGTATCTATTTTGCAGTTAGTCAGCATATGTTAAAAATAAACAGAAATTTGGAAAACCAATAATCATTTTAAGGTCCCCCTTAATTCATAACGCACCTTACTTATAGATGTTCCACGGCTAAATGAAGAAAAAAAGAAAAGAAAAAAACACCCGCCTGGGCAATACGAATTGCACATCCCTTCACTAAACCCTGATTATAGGCCGCACCCCCACTTTAAAGACTTAAAGTAGGGGTAAAATGTACGGCCTATATTCGGACAAATATGGTCTTTTTGCATGCACACATTTTTCCACCGGCCTTTGTCAAAGTTTTGACTATTTTCCTCAATCATAGCTTTTATTAAATATGAAAAAATAGTTTACATGAATTAATATTTACTAGTAAAACTTTTTTCCTATAGGGTCATCTTATATTCAGGCTTTTTTCTTTTTTTCCTAAATTAGTTAGAAAGTTAGTTAATATGTTGTAAAGCTGCCCTTATCTTATTGAAATTGGCCTTTTTAAAATGTGTATGTGAGATATATGTAATATAAATGCATTTTATGTGTATGTGAGTCATATGTCAATCAGTGCGTATGTGTATATATATATATATTTCCCTGGGCACCTTGTGGGGTGTGGGCCGAGTACCTTGCACTTGATGTAACGTCTATTATTCTGCCACTGGTTTGAAGATGCTCCAGCAACAGACAGTTTGGGGTAAATGTAAACAATAATGCTAAATTATACAAGCATATAAGAATTATATACAAAAATAAAACTATTGCAAATAGGCCTTTAGCGCTCTACTGAATATTTCTGTAAGCAATCCATTGAAATGAGGTTGAACTTTCAATGTTTATACAACAAGCTTATGAGGGAACATCTATCATAACTTGTATCCTTGCCTTGTCAAGCTGCGTTTTATTATTCAAAGATTTTATAATAGACCATACGGTATTTTAAAAATATTAAGTCATTTTGTTTGCTCACTTTGCATTTTAACTTTTGATCAGTTTAGACATCCTTTACGGGTTGTCATAAAAACGAATATCACCATTAATTATACAAGAGCCTTTACTGTATTGAAACTATGAGACCAGAAACACATTCCCTATGGAAGATATTGTATAAGTTTATGTGAAGTATCTTTTAAACAAATACTTTTTTTCATGTTCTACCACATATGGGTAGCATGCATTCTAGGCCCACTTTGCCGTGTTTAAGGATCATATGTATATAAAGCAATTTATACTATACTTTCAGAGCAGAGTAAAGAAAAATTTGTGGGTCAGTATTTACATCAGCACATGTAGGCGTGTTGTCTGCCATGTGTGTGTTTAAGGATCCTAATCTAATCCTAATGAGCATACCTGGAAACTTCTGGGCTCCAGCTACCCAGAGCCAACTTTTGCAGGATACGGTAAGGACTGCACACTGAAGACACCAGGGGCTGTCCCACTGATATCAGTAGCCTTCCACACATTATGGTTTATTCTTCTGATTTTCTGCACTGGCTTTTACTTGCCGCGAGGCTGGTGCCCACATGGTCTGCGACTATTTCAAGCCACAATTAACATATACAGTGGCATATACCAGGAGCTATAAATTCATACCTACAAGATGTGTGGGAAAAATACACACAAATAATACTATTGCAAACTTTAACAAAGGCTGGTGGTAGTGCATGGAAAGAGTTAAAATACCAACTTTTGAAATACCCTGGGGTGTCTAGTTTTCAAAAATATACGGTTTTATTGGCCAGACTCAAAGATGTACCAAATAGGACCTAGGCAGTGGATCACCGAATGTCATAGTTCATTTTGCCCCTAAACAGCCAGGAAAACCCATGGGAGGTATCACTGTACTCATGAGATGTTACTAATCACATATTGGGGTGTTGTGTGACATATTGGGGTGTTGTGTGACATATCCCAGGACCTGTTAATTTATACCTGAATAAAATGTGTGTGGGGAAAAAAACACAAAAAATTACTACCACAGTTTGACAAAGACTGGTGGTAGACTTAGTGCATGGAACGAGTTAAAATCCTAGCATTTGAAATACCCTGGAGTGTTTAGACTTCAAAAGTGTATGGTTTTATGGGGTAAATTGCATTGGCCAGCTTCAAAGATACCCAAAAGAGCACATGGGGGAAGAAATTACCAGATTTGGAAAAATGGTTTTGAAATAGCAAAAGGCTTCTTGTACTTATTGCCTCATAATATGCAGAAAAAAGGCCAAAAAAACATGAAAACATTGGGTATTTCTAAACTCAGAACAAATAGAAGAATTTATTTAGTATGTTTTTTTCATTAGCTTTTACAGATGAGTAAAAGATTTTTCAAGTAAAAGTCAGAAAAGGTCCTTTTTTTCTCAATTTTTCACCATATTTTATACCTTTTCATAGTAAATCATATGATACAATCAAAATAATGACATCTAAAGAAAGCCCTTTTATCCAGAAAAAACAATATATAACTTGTGTGGGTTCAGCTAAACACAAGCTGTGTTTTTATCACAAATATTTATTTATCAATGAAGAATAATAGATGCTATGATAGGAAAATAATAAAATATAACAAAAATTACAGACAATTACCAGACAAAGGCAGAACTTAATAAAGGAATATTTATTATGAACAAAAATAGTCACAGTGCATACAAAAAAGATGATAAACAGATTATTTACACCAAACAGCTCCGGCAAGGAAAGATGGCGACTTACTCAAAATTAGATCTTGGCCCCTAGTAAGCACACTGACCAATTTCCTATCATAAAATGTATACTGTTTCCAGTTCATCTCAAGTTTAAGCGGAGGGAAGGTGTACCTATAGGAACCATAAGTGACCTCCCCCTTGTGTTGTGGAAACATATCAGTAAAAATAAATCATTTTCATTTTATTGTCCCTCCTGTGCTCGCCACAGCCATAATTCTTGCATTTACAAATTTCTTGTAAATTATGAAGTCCATATTTATGTCACACTTGCTACTTATGACTGAATACCACAGACTTCATAATTTCTTCCAAACAGCTTAAGTTGCAGTAGCCATAATTGTATTCTTTTTGTAGGGTGCGCTTTCCCCATTCTAGATATGCACAAAAGGAGGTATGATTATGAATCTATGGGTTATTATTGATGTATGTGTTGGATATGGCCTTGGAAGAAATGGTTTTCCTGACTGATAGTGGTCACTTAGCATATCAAAAGAATCCACTATCTTTGAGGGGATCCAGGCATTACTCGGTCCATTTACATTTGAACCTAGACATAGCAGTACCTCCTCTGTAACATTTCACACCTTGCAGAGGGCCCTGGTTGAAGTCCCAGCTTCAAAAGACAAATTTATCTTTTGGCACCACATGCCTATACAATCGAATTAAACCCTCTCATGCTGAAATTGGCCATATCATCTTTACCGGGTAGGTAGTCCGTGTATGCACTACACAAGTTGGCATGACAGTAAGTGCTAATAACGCTAACCTACAAATCACTCATGTTTGATGATGGAAATCTCTTGATCTCAAAAGATTTTTCTTAGGAGGCAACTGGATACTCAGCGTCAAACCTTTTTCCTGGTTGCTCCGCACCTAGTGTTAGGGTTACAGACGTCACGCTCGAAATGTCATGAGACCTTGCCAACTGCACATCCGAAAACCACAAGCTTGTATGTGTTATGTTCCTCCAACAGTGAAGGGAAGATAAATAACCATGCAATAATGCTCAGGACCAACACAGGGACACCTATATCAGCAGCCAAAGGTTTCTTTTTAAGCCACCAATGAGGTTTCTCTATCTATATTCAAATGCCAGAAGAGGTGAAATATACATAGAAAATAACTGAAATAAATCACATACTCAATATAGTACTAATGCAGATATTTTTAGATATTCCTATGTCTTTAAATAAGTCATTGCTGGAGTACTACCTGCATAAATGGTAACAATATTACCACATTTTTACCACAGTATGGAAGCAAAATTCATCTCATATGAAGTCTAAAGGAACAAACATATTACACCTATTTTTATGTGGAAGAAAACACCCGAATTCTTAATTTATGCAGTTTGGCATGAAGTACATTAAATTGTCGATGCAACTACACTCTTTTTGGAGTAGTCTTTTATCCAAATTACCCACATCCACTTTTTCCACCTTGTTCATGTTAAAATGTACCGTTATCCAGTGCTCCTCCACTTTATCACAAATATTTTTGATATGCTCCAAAATCGTATCCTTTAGTCTTCATGTCACCATTGTCTGTCTGTCTGCCAGAACCATTGCCAGCAGACAGACAGCTGCCTGTTGACAGCTTTGTTTTGGGATTGTAATCTAAAGTAATATTTCTTCACAGATGAAATGATGTAGGACTCATCCTGTGTTTGTGGTGTGCTGCAGCCGAGCGGAACAGGGATGGAGGCAGCAAACTGAGTCTTCTACTTACCTGACTATATCCTGGTCAGAATCTCCTGCTTATTCCCTTTAGTGTATAGTGGCTGACTACCATAGTAGAGACGCACGTTTTTATCGTGTTACCACTGAACTCTGGTACCCTGGTAGCTATTGTGCTTCTATGCTCCCACTGGCTGTGCCAGTGGACTGGTGAAATACGTGGACAACGGGGATGATTATTGGGCCTGGTCCCTGAGATCCCCAGGTCCCGCACAATTCAGACAAGGCATCAAGTAATAACATAGTGTCAGGGTCCACGAAGAAACCCCCAGCGCAGTCACTCATCTGAGTACCCGCTGACTGCGGGTACCAGCTCCCACGCTGCCGCTCTCACTGCTCCTGCCACGATGCCGGTCTCAAAGAGCAAGCGCGTGCGCCCCCACCTCTCCTTATTCACTCCTGAATGGAGAGGGCGGGGAACACACACCACTGTCAGCACGTACAGGGGGAAGGGCGACCTCTGGTGGTAGATTTAAAAATGAGCACTGAGAATCATTCAGTGCTCGGTTATTGTGCTGTTAAGAGCTACATTGTTGTTCTCACCTGATTCCTGTTATTAACCCTTTGGCTATTGATACCGACTACGCTGCTATCTCCAATCCTGACCCTTTGGCTATTGATACCGACTACGCTGCTGTCTCCTATCATGACCCTCTGGCTATTGTTACTGACTACGTTGCTGTCTCCTATCCTGACCCTCAGGCTATTGTTACCGGCTATGCTGCTAAACCTTTGGTTTGATCTGGACTTTGCTGGGTTTTCCTGCATATCGGGTTCCTCACCTTGATCCTGACATAATAACCGAGCCTGTCATAGAACCCGCAGGATTAGCTGACACTATCGCTGCCCTTACACAGCAGTTGACCGGTTTTCAAAAGACGCTCCAGGATATGCGGGCTGACCAACAGAATCTACGGCAACAGGTGCATCACCTGCAGTTATAACTAAGTGCACCTACCGAGCAAGTTCCACCTACTCCTTCTACGTCAGAACCCCCAGTCGCTGAGGGCGCTACTGCCCTTGAACCCCAAATGCCATTACCGGAACGGTTTTCAGGAGATCATAAGGCCTATCGTGTTTTTATCACGTCCTGTGAGATCCTGTTGCGCCTTAAACCCCGGACCTACCCTACCGACTACGTCAAAGTACATACTGCTATAGCTTTACTCTCTGGTGAACCTCAACTCTGGGCACACCATCTTTTAAACAGTAGAGGAATACATTACAGAGTTTCGGCGTCTGGCCTTAGAGTCTAACTGGAACGAACCAGCACTCCATGACCAATTTCGCAGGGGTTTATCGGAGGCCATAAAGGATGAATTAGCCCGCACTTCTGTTCCGTCCTCTTTGGAAGAGTTTGTGCGCCTGGCCACACAAATTGATAGAAGGCTCCGGCAGAGGCGATCCGAGCGACAAGCCACATCTTCTAGCTGGACACCTGTACGTACCCTTCCCAGGGCACCCTCTCCTCCTTCTACAGAGGAACCCATGCAGATCAGCATAATTCGAGGACCACTCTCAGATGCGGAAAAAGAACGTCGCAGAGCCCTGAACCTCTGTATGTACTGTGGCAGACCCGGCCATACCTACAAAGACTGTAGAACCCGTAACCGCCATACTCAGGGTAAGAAACCAACCACCCTGTTTCATGTTAATTCTGGAAGAAATCATTGTCTATCACCTCACTTATCCATTTCTGTATCGTTGCAGTGGATTAAAGGGGAGATCCGTCTCCCAGCCATGATAGATTCCGGCGCCAGCAGAAACTTCATTGACGCCAAGACACTTCAGATTTTGAACATTCCTACACGTTACAAGAAAACCCCTGTCTCTATCCAACTAGTGGACGGAAGCCCTCTTAAGACCGGCCCTATTGTCAGGGAGACCATCCCTATGACCCTCCAAATAGGAATCGGCCATGTCGAGACCATCCAATTCGACGTTGTTCCTTCTCCGGTATCTCCTATTATCCTGGGCCTCCCATGGCTTAGGAAGCATAATCCTTGTATCAACTGGGAGTCTGGCGTGCTTCAATTTACTTCCACTCAGTGCACCATCCGTTGCATAAAGACTGAATCCATCTGCCACACACACAAGTTATGCTTTTACAAGAAATTCTCCTTCATTATTATCAATTCAAAGATGTCTTCGAGAAGAAAAGTGCCGATAAACTTCCCCCCTCCAGACCGTATGATTGTCCTATCGACCTTTTGCCAGGTGCGGCTTTCCCCTTCGGCCGTATCTATCCCCTCTCAGAGCCAGAACTCATCACATTAAAAGAATATATAAAGGATAACCTGGCAAAAGGTTTTATACGTCCTTCCACTTCACCCGCGGGAGCCGGCATCTTCTTTGTACACAAGAAAGATGGGGGTTTGCGTCCCTGTGTCGACTACCGGGAACTCAATAACATCACTGTGAAGAATCGCTACCCGTTACCCTTAATCTCGGAGTTACTAGAGCATGTGCGTTCTGCTAAAATCTTCACCAAGCTGGACCTCCGTGGGGCGTACAATCTGGTTAGAATACGGAAGGATGACGAGTGAAAAACGGCTTTTCGGTGTCGCTACGGACATTTTGAATATCTAGTGATGCCGTTTGGCCTATGCAATGCTCCAGGCACCTTTCAACACTTTGTAAATGATATATTCCACGACATCCTAGATCATTTTGTAATAGTGTACTTAGATGACATATTGGTGTACTCTCCGTCACTAGAGGAGCATCGGAAGCATGTGTGTCAAGTATTGTCTCGTTTAAGAAAACACGGACTATATATTAAATTAGAAAAGTGTGTGTTCGAAGTGCAAAGAATTTAATTCCTTGGGTATATACTATCCCCAACCAGTATTGAGATGGACCCAAAGAAAGGTTCGGCAATTCTCAACTGGTCAGCTCCTACAGACCGTAAGGGTGTCCAATGGTTTGTTGGTTTTGCTAATTTTTATCGTAAATTTATTCGTAACTTTTCCCACATAATACAACCTATTACCGCGCTCTCATCAAAGAAACAAAGATTTAACTGGACCGAAGCGGCTCAGAAAGTCTTCGATCACCTAAAAAAGACATTTTCTTCCGCCCCCATACCCCAATTACCGGATTCTCAAAGACCCTATACACTGGAGGTTGACGCATCTGACACCGCCGTCGGTGCCATCCTTTCCCAGCGACAGGACGTTGACAGCCAATTGCACCCAGTAGCTTTCTTCTCAAGGATACTCACACCAGCCGAGAGAAACTATTGCATAGGCGAACGGGAATTGTTAGCCATAAAGCTTCCACTGGAGGAGTAGCGACATCTCCTCGAAGGGGCCCTTCACCCTATTACGGTCTTCACAGATCATAAAAACCTAGAATATCTTCAATCCGCCAGACGTTTGCAACCATGGCTAGCCAGGTGGTCTTTATTTTTTACCCGATTTCCGTTACATATTACCTACCGTCCGGGTTCTCGCAACATCAAGGCAGACTCCCTGTCCAGAATGCATGAACTTCCTGCAGCAGCTCCGCCAGATCAGGATACCGTTCTATCCTCTAACCACTTTTTGGCTGTAACCCATTCTGTTTGGGATTCAGTACGCCAACATTCTAGCAGAACTAGCCCACCTGAGATTCCCGGATTACATCATGAACAGGGTTTTTATCATTACAACAACTTTATTTATGTTCCACCTGAGGATCGCTTACAGATTTTACAGTCATTTCACGACACTCCCGCTGCGGATCATGGGGGCATCAAACAAACTCTCGACCTGTTCCAGCGCTCCTTCTGGTGGCCCGAGATGAAAAAAAGATGTAATATCCTTCGTGAACTCCTGTGGTACCTGTGCTCGCTCCAAAGAGATCCATCAAAAGACAGCTGGTCTCTTACAACCCCTTCCTATTCCTTCGGGACCCTGGACTGATATTACAGCAGATTTCATTACTGACTTACCGTCTTCCAATAATCAGACTACGATCATGGTTGTGGTCGACTGCTTTACTAAGATGGCGCACTTCCTCCCGTTTAACCATCTCCCTTCCGCCACCGAGACAGCCGTACTGTTCATACGTGAAATCTTCCGCCTTCACGGCTTACCCACGCGAATAGTTACGGATCGCGGCTCCCAATTCACCTCCCACTTTTGGAGGGCTTTCTGCGAACAGTTACACATTCAGCGGTCCCTATCTACGGCATTCCACCCACAGAGTAACGGCCAGACGGAACGCACAAATAAAACTCCGGAACAGTACCTGCGCTGCTTCACTTCCTATCTCCAAGATGATTGGGACCATTACCTACCTTTAGCCGAGTTTGCTTACAATAACCATAATCATCGCTCTATTTAGATAGAATCAATCATGGATGCCATCCTGCTATGCTTCCGGGCTCTCCCATTTCATGTGCTGTTCCTTTGGTATCCGAACACGTTTGCAAACTCACCAGAACATTCGAAACCCTTTGCGAGACACTACAAAAGACTCAACAACAACACAAACGTTTTGCAGACCAACACCGTACTGAAGCCCCAATATATCATATGGGCGACATGGTCTGGCTATCAACCAAACACCTCCATTTCAACTGTCCCTCTAAGAAGTTGGGGCCAAGGTACTATCTGTCGTATGTGTCGTCTCATTTCCCCTTTGGTGGTGGAACTCAAATTGCCAGACACCATGTCTGTTCACCCTGTTTTTCACGTATGTCTCCTAAAACCATGGAAGGAGAATCCCTTTCCTAACAGACGACCTGATCCTCCCACTCCTGTCCTGACTGATGACATTGAAGAATATGAGGTGGAGGAGATTCTGGACTCACGACGACATTATGGTCGCCTCCAGTACCTGATCCACTGGAAGGGGTATGACCCCAATGAAGATTCATGGGAATCAGCTCACGAAGTCCATGCTCCCGATCTCATCTCTGCTTTCCATCGTCGTCATCCGAACCGCCCAGGACCTTCTAGAGTCGGAAGGCCTCCCCTCAGGGGGGGGTACTGTCAGGGTCCACGAAGAAACCCCCAACGCAGTGACTCACCTGAGTACCCGCTGACTGCGGGTACCAGCTCCCACGCCGCTGCTCTCACTGCTCCTGCCACAATGCCGGTCTCAAAGAGCGAGCGCGCGCGCGCCCCCACCTCTCCTTATTCACTCCTGAATGGAGAGGGCGGGGAACACACACCACCGTCAGCACGTACAGGGGGAAGGGCGACCTCTGGTGGTAGCTTTAAAAATGAGCACTGAGAATCATTCAGTGCTCAGTTATTGTGCTGTTAAGAGCTACATTGTTGTTCTCTCCTGATCCCTGTTATTAACCCTTTGGCTTTTGATACCGACTACGCTGCTATCTCCAATCCTGACCCTTTGGCTATTGATACCGACAACGCTGCTATCTCCAACCCTGAACCTTTGGCTATTGTTACTGACTATGTTGCTGTCTCCTATCCTGACCCTCTGGCTATTGTTACCGGCTACGCTGCTAAACCTTTGGTTTGATCTGGACTTTGCTGGGTTTTCCTGCATATCGGGTTCCTCACCTTGATCCTGACACATAGGAGACTGTTTCTGCCAGTTTCACTGAATTAAGCTGTTATATTTTAATTTTACTCCCTTTCTCCCTTTTTTTGCTTTTGACTACATGATGGTTTTTATTGATTCAAACTAAATGTAACAGATTATCTTCTCATGTTCTCTGAAAGTATATAGAAAGGGGAACGTGCAGCCTAAAAAGCATAAAAAGGACATACACATTTAGTTTCCCGGGCTGCTGCTAGAATAATAATGGCCGATAAATACACAAAACAAAGCAAGAATTCAGCATATCTAGGCATATCTAAAGCATACATTTTGGGTATCCGTCATATATTACTTAGCCCGCCACTACATCAAAGAGCTGCAAGTTTGGTGAGTCCAATCTAATTTTTCATCGCTATATTGCTTACCATTGAGCTGAATCATTGTGTCTGCGCTGCATTTTACACCAAATAAGATTCTTAAGAAATGTAAAGCCTTTTCTGGACACTATTAATGAGGCACCAGTGTTGCAGATGGGGCTGCTTAACCCTAAGGTTTGGTTAAGAGAATATAAAGTATTTGCTCAATTATAAGACAAGGTTTTTTCTCTCATAATCAAGGTCGTCTTCTAATCAGACCTCAAATGATCCAAGATCCAGATCCCCTGCAGCGCTGCAAGGGACCTGGATCCTCCTGTCTGGTAACTTCAGCCGCTGCCGGCACTTCCCCCGGGGCTTCTATCACCATGCGCCGTCGAAAGCGCGGGCAGCAGCGGAGGTTGGAGCTAAAGCCGGGCCCTACCCGCTGCTCCCACTAGACACAAAGGAGTTATAAGCACTGGTAAATCTAGGGGGGAGTGTTATACGGAGGGGGGGCATAAGGCTTTTCTGGAGGCAGAGTGCCCAATGATATGCCTTTTAACCCCCTTTATGCCACTCTGCCTCCAGAAATTCCTTTTAACCCCTATATGCCACACTGCCTCCAGATACGCTTTTAACCCCCTATATGCCACTTTGCCTCCAGAAAATGCCTTTTAACCCCCTATATGCCACTTTGCCTCCAGAAATGCCTGATGCCCCCCTATATGCCACTCTGTCCCATGATATGCCTTTTAACCCCCTATATGCCAGAGTAGCATATAGGGGTATAAGGCATTTCTGGAGGCAGAGCGGCATATAGGGGGGTATAAGGCATTGCTGGGGCAGAGTGGCAAGCCTGGGGGCAGATGTGCATAACTAGGGGGACAGGTTGGCAAATAAAAGGAAATAGAAACAAAAAAATATATTTTTCTCAATCATAGCTTTTATTAAATATGAAAAAAATGTTTTACATGAATTAATATTTAATAGTAAAACTTTTTTCCTATAAAGTAGTCTTATATTCAGGCTTTTTCTTTTTTTCCTAAATTAATATTCAGATTTTGGGGGTCGTCTTATAACCAGGGTTATTTTATAATCAAGCAAATACGGTATTCTTTTGACATGTCTGTGATGGATAGGGTGAAAAAGGGGAGGCGGAGATGGATGTACTATACAAATGACTCTACGTCTTACGAAGGTTTAACTGAAACAAGCTACTATATCTGCATTTAATTTTGAATTTATGTGATGATCCCTTCATCTCTCTTTTTTGACTTGATATAATGGCTCAGGTTTGCACATGCACCTCATAGATCCTTTATGGATCTACATAGTTAAAAGACACTGTTTTGACATAATTGTGATGGATAAGGTGGTAATGAGGATGAAGAGAACGACAAAGTACATAAATCACTCTACATGCAGGACCTTATGATTTATACTTTTGTTATGGTTTATGATGACCTAATGTGATTAAGCTGTTTTTTCTGCACTTTATTTGGTACCAAATTGAATGTGGTAACCTCCTCCAATTTTTTAAACTGATACGGCAAAAATTTTTAATATTTACTGTACTCATGATGGTTTTTCCCTGACTGCCCCCAAATAGCATAGACACCAGCCCCTTGTGATTTGTTTTTGTGTACTGTTTGTAACTTGAGTCTTCAGTGAGCCATGACAGATTTTTTTTCATATCTTATTGTGGAAGTGGTGGGGTGGCAAGATGTATATTAGGATCTGGGTTACTGTCAGGCTCACAAAAGTTGTCTGGAGAGAGTCCAGGTGCAGGTTTGGAATCTGGTAAAGGATTATGTGCAGAGTGACAGCTGTTCGCCAAATGTTGAGCCCCTGGCTTTGAACAGCCATATGCAGAACCCTTTCCATTTTGGGAAGGAGGCATGTCTTAGTATAAACTGCAAACAGGAATGCACAGTTCAGGCCAGAAGGCAAATATAGGATACAAGCAAGTGGCAGGATTAGAAACAACAAGGTCAGGGTCACAGTCACAGCAGTAGAATGAGTAGCAAGCTACAAGCAGCATACTAGTAGATAAGGCTGAAATAATGCTGCAGCACTGGAGTGTCGTGAAGGCTGGTTAATATGGTGCTTCTAATTAGCAGCCACTTGGAACAGCTGTGAAGAAGGGGAGTGCCCAGAAGTGCTCCGCACAGCCATATGATCTTCAAACTTAGAGCAGAGACTCCTGGTGGGATACGTTCTAGTAGCCACCAGACTCAGTTCCCGGGAGGTCCTTACAATTGCTCACAAGGCCTGAATTCCCCATACAAAGTTAGTTAATCTGTATAATCTTCTGTTGTGGTCATAGGCTTTTTTATGCTAAATTATGCTTGGATAATCCATTGGACAATGAAATAACCATAATTTTAACCTACACGTCTAACAGTACAACAATACATTTCTTTGATTCCAGAATACAGTTAAATTATGTAAAGATGAATACCGAGAGAACTTATGATATATAATGATATACTTTATTAATACCTCTGGTGGTAAAAACCATATATCGAGAAGGATATAATAACAATACAATTATACTCTATATAGCTTTGCATTAGTTATATAACGTGTACTTAGCTTGAGGATCACCATACCAAATGGCTCCTTTGATGATCAATGTCCAAACTGGTTCTTGATTCCAGGTTGATAAGGAAGACATTTGCAGGAATTTTTAAGGAATTTTGCAGTAGTTACTAATTTTAGTTAGAAAACTAGGCACTAAACTAGCTCTAGCTTCTTGTAACTTAACTTGCCCAAGATGGAAGGCAGCCATTATCCATTGTCTTAAATAAACAACATTTCTGTGACATAAATCCATGTTCACAATATCTTCTGATCCAAGAACAGCTAGATATTGCATTTGTGCAAGAAACCCATTGGAAACAAGAGGATCATAATTAATGGTGTTTTTTCAACTTCCCTCATATATATTCTTCCAAGGAAGAAAAAACATGGGTTGCATTAATAATCTCAGCAAAGATCACCACACAAAGGATGAAACTCAATCATATCATGTATACCTTAGTAACTTTTTATGCTCCATTGGAAAACACCATGTGAAGTTTCTGAATTTACTTGTAGAAACATATGGGAAGATAAGCAAGGGTAAATTGTAAAAGGTTATATCAAGTTGGACAAGAAAACCTCAAGTACAAAGGTCTTTAATTTTTTTAACCCTCTCCCCTTTAGAGTATCTTGTTAAACTAATTAGAGAACTAGGAAGCTACCAGGATATAAATAACAGGAGACTCTCTGTGTGGCTATAGCTTGGCGTCCACAGACAGTTAAGAATTGGCAATAACAATTCATTACCCTAACTAGAGGCAAGACCCGCTACTGAATTATAAAAAAAATCTTCAAATTGCCTCAGTCCTGACATCAGCCTACTGTATCTCTATATATATACCTGTTAAGGATCTGTTAATCAGTAATGGATTTTTTCCCCAGCGATTAACTAGTATAGTGACCAGATGTCCCCGGTTTCCAGATTGAGGACACTGTCCCCGGACAAATTATGGCCGGATTAATTTTCACTTCCGCAGGGGCCGTGCTGCACACACTGTGCAAGCAACGTCTCTTGTTCTGTCCAGGGGGAGCAGGAACTCAGCGGAGTCATGTGAATTTACATCACGTCACATGACTGCTACGTTCCTGCTTCCCCTGGGTGGGACAAGAGAAGTACGAGCAATGGAGAGGGAAGCAGTGGTCCCTGCATAAGTCTGCAAGAGGCGCCGAGATCTGCAGTGCAGGTAAGGGGGTGGGGTAGGGTGTATGAACGAGTATGCGAGATTGAGGGAATGAATATCTGTGTATGAGATGAGTGTCTGTGAATGAGGGAATGAATGAGTATCTGTAAATTAGTATATTAATGAGTGAATGAATGTCTGTGAATGAGTAAATCAATGAATGTGTATGATAGTGTAAATATGAAATTTAAATGAACACCATTTTATATTAAATATACATGTTGTTGTAGACACTTTTTGCCAACGTAGACAAATTTATTATTTGTTGTATTTTGTTATGGGTATGTTATTGAGTAAGGATATGAAAAGGGGTGGGAAAAGGGCAAAAGTAAGACTGCCATAGTAACTAAATCTAATTTGTTGGTGGTAAAATGTAAATTTGATCCTGTAGTGGACACACCCCGAAGTTATGTTTTAAAATGTACAGAGGGTTATTATGTTGTTCCATTCACTGATTTGCTGGCACAGTGGACTAGGGCAATGAATTCTGATAGCCCTTTTCCTAATGAGGGTTCTTTTAAACTACAGCATATGATGTTAATGAGAGGATTGTGTTTAGGAGACCCTGAATGGACTGGTTATGGACCAGATCCTATTTGGGACATGGATTATATGTCCAAGTGTGCTTCTGTATGGCTCAAAATGTGTGCGATAGAATTTAAGCATAAGGAATCTGATCAACCTAAAAATAATGAGTGTACTGCATTTAATACCCCTAATAATGAGGTATTCCCACCCCATACAAACAGTCCACTAATTTGTATCCAAGTTTAGACCCACAAATTCTTTCAGCAGTGGCTTATCATATGTCCCAAACACATGACCAGACACCCCCAGTGCCTATACCGACCCCAGTAATTCATTCACCAGGAACACCCGTAATTATACAACCTATTCCTATGGTGCCCGAATCACAGGGTTCAGAAGCACCACAATCTGACTCTGATTCCTCAAAATCATTGTTAGATGTAGATGTAAGTGTGGGTGGAGGGAAAATACCTGCCTTAGTCACCTCACAAGATACACCAGTTGCAACACATATAAGATCTAGACAAATGCCACAGTTAACTCCACAAGGTGTCAGGGACACATCAGTTTTTGGTACACTAGGCAAATATGCTCCAGACTCCCCAATACACCAAATGCCTTTTATGACTATTGGAAAGGATGTACTTATTCAGTCTGTTGATACTAAGATGCTTCAGGAATGGGCTAAAAGTTGTCCGGACCCCTACACTAATCCAGAGGGGGCCATTAAGTATATTGTGACAGAAAGGCCGGTACAGTAGTGGATGGGCGGTATATACGCCCTACTTTAGCTAATTTTTTGTGCCCTTATGTGTAAAATTAAAGCCCCAGGGAAAGAGAAGCACAATAAACAACTACACTATAGGAATGTGATTTGTAAATTGTGTAATGGGTCCCTGGGGTGGAGTATCCAGAAGAGCAGGGTGGGCTGGTACTCCAACAGTTGTAAGATCCAGACCAGGATTTACAGGTGAACAAGTACAGCTCACCTGGTCTAATCAGGCAGGTTTAAAAAACCCAGCTTGGTTCAATTGACTCTCTCTCCTTATTCCCAGCCAAGAGAGCTGCTGCACAAAAAGCCTTGCTGGATTTATTTTGTTTGTTTGGAGTGTTTTGTTGGGATGTGGGGAAGCCACCCCAGCCTAGAGAGGAAACACAATCCTATGTTAAGTTAGTGCTCAGATGAGCAAGGGTTTATTTTTGTTTATATTGTATTTTCGTTTAAGCTGCTGGTTTAAAGAAAATAAATATTTCAATTTTATCTGGATCTGGAACTGGCGTTTATATTACCCTAGAAGACAAGTGATTCTAAAAGATCTCTGACTGATTCCTTGTGCTTTAAAGGACGTTCAGTTACAATATGAAAAGAGTAACTACTGGATATTTGTTTACTGGCAATGATATAAGATTCTGTCTTGACTGTTTAACAGGACATCAGGGGATAGTATGGGAACTTAAATGTCCCACATTGAGCAAAGATAATGATGCACCTAAGCCAGATGGTTCCTTCCAGTGGAACAGGCCTAATTTTGTAGAATTAATGTGGCAACAAATATCTAGATATTTTCATGAGCAGGGAAGGGCTAAGAAAAATGTGGGTTTGATTATGGCTATTAAGCAGAAGGATGATAAAACCGTTAGTAGTTTCTGTAAACGTTTTCAGCATGAGTGGACCACAGCCGCAGGCATGACTTTACCAAGAGACCCGGATGATGACTTAAATGCATTGTATGTGCAAAGTTTAATTAATGGTCTTCATCCTGTTAATAAACAAGTGGCCTGTATGACTGTTACAGGATGGCAGAAAATGACTCCTGTGTTGTTAGAAACAGAATTGACTACTAGAGAAGCTGCGGGAGCTTTTCCTGAAGGAAAGGATAAACAGTGATCAAGGAACTCATTTTACCTCTAAGCTGATTCAAGAGATAGCTAAGCTTCTGGCCATAGACTGGAAATTTCATATCCCGTATCACCCACAATCCTCTGGTCAGGTAGAACGCACTAATAGAACCATCAAAGACAAACTGCGCAAAGGTACAAATGGGACCTTTCATAGATGGCCTGACCATCTACCAGCCGTATTGGCCGAAATAAGAATGACCCCTAATAGCACCACCAAATTAGCACCTTATGAAGTGTTAATGGGGAGGCCGTTCCCAACACCCTGGGCTAATGGTAAGTATTGCCCAGTGGAGTCTGGGGACGTAGGACAGATGCAGGAAGGTAATGTACAACATTTGATAGAGAAATTGAATGGTATTTATGGTGATGTTTCTCTGTCTCTTCCTTTACCTTCAGGTCAACCGACACACAGTTTCAAGCCTGGAGACAGAGTGGTCGTAAAGCAGTTGACGAAAACCAATAAGACTCTGGAACCACCCTATGGAGAACCAACCACCATATTGGCTGTAACAAGAACTGCTGTCCTTACAGAAGAGTCACCATCATGGATCCATGCTTCTCGAGTCAAAGGACTTCTACCATGACAGAAAGGGATAAGAGACTTTCGAATTACGTCATCTGGACAATCAGTGGGACGGCTATCATAATTGTGGCTATTGTTATGGCCACCCAGGTATTTGGCCTTACCACCCAGAGTGATAATCAGCAGGATTATAGTATGATACCTATTAAGGACCCAAAAGTTACATTTGAGGACATTATGCTTCAATACGATGATAGAGAGTAACGTTATCACGTTGTGATAAAAGGAGGGATTGTAAATATGAAATTTAAATGAACACCATTTTATATTAAATATACATGTTGTTGTAGACACTTTTTGCCAACGTAGACAAGTCTTGTCAATGATTTCTTTCTCATCCTTAAGTTACGAGATAACATTTGTTTACCTGTCTGTATACTAGGAACATATTTACTCTTGTGTAAATAAGAACTTTTTACCTTAGTCTGTGTTTGATGTGGATTAGTGGTGCCAACTATATGCTGAGTGTTACATTTTTCTTTGTGAATGGTTTTGTAGCAGTCTCCCTGAAATAGTATTTAAACCCGCTCGCAACAATGAATAAATTGAGAAGTGACTGAGAACGAACACCTTGTGTGTGTCTGAATTATTTACTTCTCCCAGATCTGCTCTTGCCACTCTGAAGGTTCTGCAGATTTACTCAAGAGCTCCCGGGAGGCTTTCGGCTCAAGAGAGGTGTCCCCCATAAGAGGAGGGGCGAAACATTTTCAGATAGCATGGATGTATAAGTGAGAGGGGCATGGCACAGGGTGACTGTTTGAGGCTAGGATGCCACATGGAGGCTGTGTGAGGCTAGGATGCCACAGACAGGCTGTTTGGGGGCAAAGATGCCAAGTCCTATGCTTCCAATCTTGGTGCTAGGCAGGTCTGTGGATGCAATCTGGGTGCTAGGGTTGACATAATACTAAAGGAGGGGCAATATGCAAGGGTGTGGGGGCATTAATTCACAAGGTGGTGCTGGCTAGTGGTATCACATAAATAAATACTAAAGGGAGGGGCAGGCTGGGGGCATAAATACACAAAGTGCTGGCTGGGGGAGATACACAATGGGGCAAAAATACAAAAGGGGGTCAACGACCTGGTATATTTGCCAGTTAAAAAAAATGTCCCCTAGTATCACCATGCATTTTAGCAGTGTCTGCATTTTGCTATATTTCTTGTTAGTGTGGATGATGTGAAAAAGTTTTTGTATAAAAGTATTGTATATATATCCTGATCAACACTACATTGAAACTACATGCAACAACTGCATATTGATACATAATGTAGATATGTGCAAGGGTTTGTGATTTATTTTATCAGATTTGTTGCAGAATGGAATTTATATAGATTTGAAGAAAACAAATCCTTCAGTTTATTAATAGTAAGTAAAAGGGCTATTGTGATGCAATGAAACTTTCAATAAAGCCTGGGAAAAATATCCTTCAGTAAGCAGCGCTCGATTTAACATTTCCATCTTTGCTCATCAATAATGAAAATAGATGGGTCAATGAAGTAGCATCTTGTATACTTAAGAATATATATTCAGAGCACAGACACCTATATGGGTTCCTATTTCTGTGTTTAATATGCTTGTACAGCTGAGTGACTCGTCAAATAAACTTACGTCAGGACGCTTTATGAATATGTGTGTTTTTTATAGAAACATAAAATTTGACTAAGTAATTCTAGTGCAGGCACAAATTCCATCTTCTCTACATGCTATTTAAGATAACCCATACTTAAAGAAATCTTCAAATATTTTCCTCCGCTATTCTTTTATATATGCATACATTTGCTGTTTTTACTATCAGACTAAACATATTATTTTCCATTGTTTCCATCTCTAGATCAAAAAGATATTTTAGCAAAGTAGCTTATACATTTATATTCATTTTTGCCTGACTGAAATTCTTGTATTTCATGAAGTGGCAGTGAGGCTGGGTTTTCTCCTATAACTAGGGAAAAATATACACCAGCTGTCCCACTCAATTTATTCTACATGTATTTCAAGAAGCCATTTGTAAATGTGAGTTTTTTAATCAGATTATCTCACTTGTCAGACGTTTCAGTGTGGACACAATTCTACATGATCTTTCTATATGTTGGTAAAAATAAAACAAGATCTATTAACCAAAGTTTAAGTACCGTATTTGCTTGATTATAAGACAAGTTTTTTTCCAGAGCAAATGCTCTGAAAAATACCCCTTGTCTTATAATCAGACCTCAACTAGGTCTGACTATGAGACCAAGATCCAGATCCCCCGCAGCGATGCAGGGGACCTGGATCTCCTGCCCCCCCCCCCCAACACATATACCAGTACTTCTGAGTCCGTGGTGCTTAGTCTGGGCAGCATGTAGAGCTCTACGCGATTCGAGTACACAAATTCCGCTCCAGCCGAGAGGAGGTGCGTTTAGCGGCGGGGGTTGTCTGCGTCCATCGCGCAGACCTTCCCCGGCTGTCAGAGATCAGAGTTCCCCGGTAAGTTTGGAGGAGGGAGGGAGTGTTAAATGGGGGGCATAAGGCATTTCTGGAGGCAGAGTGCTCTGTGAAATGCCTTTTAACCCCTTTAATGCCACTCTGCCTGCAGAAATTCCTTTTAACCCTCTATATGTCACTCTGCCAACTGAAATGCCTTATACCTCCCTATATGACACTCTGCCCCATAATATGCCTTTTAACCCCCTAAATGCCAGAGTGTCACTTCTGGAGGCAGAGTAGGGGGTCAAAAGGCATATCATGGAGCACAGTGGCATTTAGAGGGTTAAAAGGCATATCATGGGGCACAGTGACATATAGGGGGGTATAAGGCATTTCTGGGGCAGAGTGTCAAGCCAGGGGGCAGATGTGCATAACTGGGGGGCAGGTTGAAAAAAGGAAATAAAAACAAAATATTTTTCTCAATCATAGCTTTTATTAAAAAAAATTGTTCACATAGTTTACATCAATTAACATTTACTGGTAAAACTTTTTTCCTATAGGGTCGTCTTATATTCAGGCTTTTTCTTTTTTTCATAAATTAATATTCAGATTTTGGGGGGTCGTCTTATAATCAGGGTCATCTTATAATCGAGCAAATAAGGTAGTTGCCGTTGTTACCTGCTGTTGGCATTGAACTGTTCAACACATTGAACAGTTCAACACAACTTGAACTGTGGATAGGTTGACATTTGAACTGACTTACAACTCACTTGTCCTGATCAATTTGACTGCTAACTAAAGGCAAATTGGTGTTTAGTAAATAGAAATGTTTAGGTTGTCCAGATAATACAATGATCAAGTTACCAATGGAAATGTCCTAGATGTTTTGTGAACCTTTAATGGGGATTTATATGAAAATCTTGAAATAACTTACTTGGTTTTCTTGATATCTGAAATTAAACGTAATTATTTTTTATAATAACCAATATATAGTCAGATCATTTTTATAAACGAGTATGTGTGAATGAGTAAATGAATGAGCATTTGTGGGTATCTGTGAATGAGTGAATAAATAAGTATGTGTGTGATAGCATTTGTCACAGAAGCCTCCATATCCTGGGCTCCTGGAGGGGGACTGAGGGCCAGCCTCCTCCCTACAGACTTGAAATAGGTTTTGTTTTGGTGGAGGTTGGTACAGGGGATCCATTTGGACTACTTCTTCCCTCTGGTGCAGACTGCCATGTTTCCCCAAGTACCAGAGACTCTAAAAACTTTGTAGCTCGGACACATATTTGGGGTACCTGCATTTTGGGAGGGGGTCTTATGTATGGTATCTTACTCTTCATCAGGTCAGGATTTACAGGACAGAGACCTCTATGGCCAGTATTTGCACCAAGATCTGATTTCCAGCCTGTTTCGTCCATAAGTTAGGAAACTGCCCCTACTGGGCTGAGGCTACTAGTGCAAATACTAAGCTGTGTGCAAAGGAGGCCTGAGAACTACATGTACTTGGCTGTTACTACTGTGTGACTGACAATAACCGTGAGGTTTAGCTGTTGGAGTAGCAGAGAAAGCCGACTTTACCCATTCGAGGTACCAAGATCTGTTAAAGATGGTACAGGAAGGTTGATTAGGTTGATGCAGGGAGGCTGCGGCAAAGATGGGACGGGGAGGGGCTAATTGAGCAAATATGGCACAGGCAGGTTGTTTGGGGCAAAGATGGCACAGGGAGGCTTTTTGGGAGGCGAATATGGCACAGGCATGCTGTTTGGGGGCAAAGATGGCAAGTCCTATGCATCCATTTTGGGTGCTGGGGAGGTCCTGTGGATCCAATCCGGTGCTGTGACAAGCCCTATGTGTACAATCTCGATGCCAGGGCTGGCCTTTGGGGTTTGTATTATTTAAAATTTGTCTGAATCATTTTGGTTCATTTACACAAGTGTAATATAATGTCAGCCATTACTGAATGAACACCTTAGGAATTTTGTACAGGGGTAATTGAGGCTAATATTTATAACCCCAGCTACTGTAAACTAAAGTTCTCATGTTGCACTGCCACATGCTGCTCATGGTATCTACTATGACCATGGTCATATCATTTTCCTATTAATCAGCTAGTAGCACCCAGTAATCCTATCTTTTTCTAATCCTATCTTATTCTAACAGAGGTTAACTAACATTTGCCTCCCACCAAGAAATCCCTCTCCTGAGCCAAGAAAAGAAAGCAGTGGGGAGGAGGTAAGGAGGTATTGGGGTGGGAGAAGGAAAATGTGGGGAAGATGGACTATGTCCATGTATTTGAGTATAAAGTGGATCTCCTTTTCAGGACTCTTCAAAATTGTGCTAATAATACCCAAAATAATCCTGACAAATTTATCTATGCATTCCTGCAGTAGTTAACTGGTGTTGGCCCTAATGCATATTTACATATGCTAGGCTAGACACAGCTGCTTCCTCCATGGCTGCTATGCTTATGCCATATCCAAGAGCTCTCTCACACCACAGCAGTATTAAAGCATTATGGTGGTTATGATGACTCAGCAGTCCTCATTAGTGTAATTGGGTCAGTTGGGGAAATCAGAGATCTCTCTTGTAACCATCACATTGAGCAGCTGCAGAGGGTGTGCTACCCCCAGACCTGCCACCCTAAGCCTAAACCAGAATACATCACTGATAGCGATACTGATTGTTCAACTCTCTTGCAAACAACATTGTCAAGGTAGCCCTTCAAGGCTGAGGACTAATGGGGGTATGTTTGCGATTGGTAAGAGAGCACTGGTGGATTTCTTGGGAGACTCCTTTCCTGCCTGCCTAGTCCCTTCTTATGTCTAAGTAACCCTGTACTCATTGGGGGCACAGGGTGACCGGGAAACCCCATCTGCTCTCCTGGAACCAGGCTCCCATGAACTAGCCGGCTATTGGGGGCTCAATAAGCCAGGAAACGCTCAATGCGCCTGACTGGGACCTAGCTACAAATTCATGGAACTGTGTGTCGGCTAAGAACAGTGGCAATGCCCGCCAATAATTGGAACGCCTTTGCCTCACCACTTCGCTCTTTTGAGGTTGGCAAGACTCGGTGGTGGTGGTTACAGAGAGCTAGCTTGTTCGGGAACCCTGGATTTATTACCAATCTTTAGGACCAGTTGTTTATCCAGGTGCGGGTATGGAACTCTGGCCCAGTGGACTTTTCCCGGGGAAGTTTCCGACACTGTTGCTCAGGGTCCCAACCTTGGATCACGTCGCTTTTTGGGTCATAACATCTTCGGACCCTGAGCTCTCCATTGGTACCCCAAGTACCCCAAGTATGAGGCCACTCCCTCAGGATTACTCTAAAATAGTGACTTTTTGTCGGGTGGGCATTGCTGGCCATAGAACTGTATGAAGGTTATGGGCTGTCTGGTAGTTAATGGGATTAAAACCCTACGTTTGTGTGTATAAATATCTGCGCTGTCCTCAATAAATAGCGTGCTAAACCATCTGGATTCTCCTGCATGGTTAATCAACATGTTTTCTTACTGTCTCCAAAATAGATCTTCTAATCCCATTTGGAGGTTGTAGCTAATTGCAGCTCTTCTCAAATATTAAAACGGAGGGCATGCTCTATTCCCATTCAGTTTGCGGCTGTCTGTAAAAAATCCCAAAATGGTCCCCACCAACTGTCATCTTATTGAACTGCAAGTAGTGGAACATCCCCATTTACTTATAAGAATTGTTTCACTTTTACAATTATAATAGAATGTGTTATAAAGAACTTGACATCTGACCACAAAGATCTTTTATCAATTTACTAAGAAAAAATCAAATGCTTAACTGTATTAGTCAACCTTCCCTTCATTTAATTTACTAGACAATTAAACTCAATAAAATATACACACAGATTTGCTAACATTTGCCAAGAGAAAATACTAATGAATCTGCTATAGAAAAGGCTTATTAGTATAATTTAAAGCCATGGTAAATTAACTATAAATGGGATTGGCAAGGAATTAAGCTAAAATACATCTAAGTACAACTAAGGTTATGACGTGAAATTTATTAGCAGTATTTGAATAACAATGAATTGTATAGTAGAATTGCTTAGTATACATTATCCTTTTTATTTTTGGATGAAAATGTTATCGTCAGTTTAATACATGGTTATGTTAGATGTTGTAGTTATAGGAAGGGGCGGGCTGGGCCGTCCTAAATCCGGGCCGGTGGGCCGGCCGGACGATGCAGACGAGCATTCAATGCTGCTGCGGCCGCAAAGTTAAAAACTAAGCGGCCGCGAGCAGGATTGAATGCGGCCGTCATGCGTACCTGGCGGAGGGGGGAGGGGGGCGGTCCGCCCTGGCTGCCGCTCATCTGAGGGCTGCCACCATGCCGGCAAGCCTTCAGAAACGGTGCGCGCGGCAACTGTGGCTGTGCGCCGGGACTTGATGTCAAGACGCCCACCGTCTTCCGCGCTCAGTACAGTACACCGGAAGGACAGGAAAAGAAGAAGAAGAAGTAGAAGAAGAAGAGGAGGAAGAGGAAAAGTGAGAGTGATAGAAGAAAAGGTAGGAGAGAGTGGATTAGTAAGTGTGTGAGAGTGATGGGTGTTATGCTGAATGTAAGTGTGAGAGTGATGGTGTTATGCTGAATGTAAGTGTGTGAGAGTGATG